>SNQJ01S0038726.1:69226-83865 GCA_010110895.2 Picea sitchensis
CTTTGACTCTTCTTGAGAAACTTTTTAGTATTATCCGAAAGATAGCTATAGTCTATATAATAGTGGTCATTGCTATATTCATATAGACCTCTTTCAACTTTCTCTTTAAGCTCCAATAGTTTTTCTTCTACTTCTTCCATGGGATAACAATCAATTGATTCTATACAAACTACTTCTAGATTTTCTTCTTCACTTGTAGATAAAAATTCAACATCATCACATTTTGAAGTATTGCAATCAAGAGTTTGTTGAGATTCTTTACCTTCATTTGAAATATCTTCAAGATCTTCCTTTTTGCCAACATCATCATCTGATTCTTTGCCTTCATTTGAAATGTCTTCAAGATCTTCCTTTTTGTCAACATCATCATATTTAGAAATAATGCAACCAAGAGTTTTTGGAGATTCTTTACCTTCATTTGTCTTGATGGTGTTGTTTTCAATATCATCCTTCTTGCTTTGGTAAGTCTCCTCTAGCTTTAACCATAGATATTTGGCGGTAGTGCATTGTCCCATGCTCTCTTTGATAGGACTTGAGAGTCCACTAAGAATGGTCTTGAGAGCCAATGCATCATTCTTCTTTCCTTTCCTTTGAGCTGCAAACTTTGACTTGTTCTTCAAGGAAAATGATCCACCAATGGTTGCCTTCCAAATACCCACTCCCATCTCCTTCAAATGTACTCTTATTTCTATTCTCCAAGTAGAATAATTTTCCTCATCAAGGATTGGAACTTCATCATCCATTTGTGTGTCCATGGATCTCCTCCAAGCTTGTTAAGGCTTATAGTGAAGGCCCGCTCTGATACCGATTGTTGGACACACCGACTACACTGAGAGGGGGGGTGAACAGTGTAGGGCTCTTTTTCCCAAAACTTCCCTCTTACACAAAACTCACTAGTAAGAAATCACCATTTACTCATTACTTATTGTTGCCATTTATAACCATTTAAATGTGAACATATATAAGCAACATATATCATCAATATATCATCAACAAATCATCACCACGAAGAACACAAGGAACACAAGATGTATATACAATTTTCTTTTTATTACAGACTACAATCCTTGGGTTTATCAACAACAACTGAATAGAGTACAACTCTACAAGAGCACCAGCTCTATAATGCAAGACTCAACTTACACCCTCAACACCAATTGAGATGATGCAACAATCCTCAACAGATATCAATATGTCACAGGTACGCGACCTGTCGGTAGTGCAGCACGCGTATGTACATGCCCTACTAGTAGTACAACTCGTGTATGTACGCGGTCGATCTGTACTACACCCTTTGTATCACATCAGAGAAACTAGGGTTTTATTTTCAAGATCAACTCAGATCCTCTGCAACCTTCAATCCCACTCTCTTTTGTCTTTCACTGTCCAGTCTTACCCATAACCAGTCACAACACATCCAAGCTCTCCAACAACTAACTCATGCTTCTCAACCATACAATATCAATGCTACTCATCATATATAAGCAACCAGTATACTATATCAATAATATTAGTACTAAATCATAAGAGTGTTGCTCACTCCATCAACCAACACAACCACATCACAACAGCCATACCAAGAATGCCTTAAGTATTCACTACACAACATGCAAGAGTATCCATCAAGACAACAATGTAACCATACCAGAGTCTTAATGGCAGATCTGAGCCCATAGAATGCAGATCTGGAACCTGCTTCAGTCTTCAAGAGCCTGTCATCAGCTCAACCACAAGTCTTCATCACTTCATGAACTGTATGCGCCCTATCCTCATGCAGCCCGCATATGTACACGCCCTGGCTTACTACAACCCGCGTATACCTCAGAAAATAGGGTTTCTGAACTTCCGAGACTTTTGTCGTCATGATCTCAGACTTGCCGAAAATTTGATGCGTCCATGAGATCCTCTAGATCATCTCTCTCTCAGAATAGATCTTCAATACATGCTCAAGAGATACACAAGAGATACACATGAGATACACATAAGATCTATTTACACAAGAGACCCTTGCCTCTTATTTATACTTTCCAAGTAGCTTCCTTAGAAGCATCTTCTAGGTCATTTAACCCACTTCTAGGTCACTTAACCTATTTTCCTCATTTTAGGGTTAACCACTTTCCATAAATAGAAAGTTCTCCATTTCTTTATCATTTAAATATTCCTACTTGACTTTGTCACTTTTCTTTACCATTTAAATAATAATTTATTATTTTTAAGCACTTTGACTTCTTTGACCTCTTGGGGCTTCAAGCCAACATATGAGGGTCATTCATCTTCGTAGGGCCATAAATCTCAAACCATGAGGAGTTATGTGAGATTCCACATACCACTAGAAATGGCATGACAAACACTATCCATCTAGGGTAGTTTCACTAACAACTTCATCGATCTTCATCTCAATATTCCACATATAAGCATGGGTTCTCCAACCATAATTCAAGGACAACTCAACAATAAAGCGTCTTCCCGTGAGGGCTTTCACCATAAGGGGACCACTTTGAAGTTCATCCATTTGTACACCTTATCAACCATGATAAGAAAATAATGATTCATATTTGCATCATATACCAATCGATCCATCTTCATCATCATGTATCAATGACAACTCATTGATCCATCTTCATATATGCACTATGATAAGACATGTATACATCAAACCTTTGACCTTTGACATCATTCAATCATCAATAATCCTTTGGCATCAATCAACCAATCATACTTTGGCATCAATCAATCACTTGACATCAATTCTTTTACATCAATCAATTAAACCTTTGGCATCAATGACAACATGATTCAACAGTTCCTGCATCATCTGTGTTATACATCATTTCAATATGTCCTTTGAAATTGAGGTAATTTATCAATAGATGAGAGATATTGTCTTGTGAAAACAACCAATTAATGTTTGGAGCACCTGATACTGAGTACTTTGCAAGAGTATCGATTCTTTTCTAAGAAGCAATTTAGAGCCAACTCATGTCTCGCAGATACTGCAATCAATCCAAGTAAAAATATATGGCATTTTCATGGTCAGGGTTAGTGAAAGAACCAAGAGGCACAAAAATACATGTGAGTATGTTAAGAGAAATGAAAATTTCTTAGCGACACAAAAAAACTTGATGAGACTATTATCACACTAAAGCAAGACTGCAATATGACATAGCTTGAAACCAATTGGCAATCAAACATCAAACATCCATTCGAATAGGGAATACTCAATAATTAAAAATCGAGAGAACTTGGCTTATGGGTGTGGTGACCAAAAGATCCGAGTTAGAAAATTTAGTAGGGGCCCCAAGCCCGCTAGCTTGGGAAAGTTGTTGAGGCCTCAACAATTGGTGATACACTAGACAAGTCCAAAATCTCTACTAGTCTTCCCTAACTTGTGAACATAAGTGTAGAGAGTCATGTTCTTACTTCAAGGGTCATTCTAGAATAAGTGTGCAATAGGTATCTGAAAAATTTCATCATGGTGGGTTCACTTGTAATGCTTACATGTTGGCTAGTGGAGTTCATCTATTGCAATAAGATGATGAATAATGACAGATACTGCATTGATGATCTAGGTTTAAATCTTCATCACGGGGATGATATAGGTTTGGAATATAAAAATATTTTCAGCGGATGTGTGTATATATCCCTCGAGTGTTGCTCCACTTCTCGCGAACATCCATAGCCCTGATGGAGTCACCACAACGTCACATACCTTGCCCCACTACCAACAAACATCCATATCCCCAACAAAGATATTTGCATGTCCCCTACTCTGATCAAACTTTCTTTCCCAGCCCTTCTCGGTTCATTTGTTATATGTTTAGCATTCGGTGGATGGGGGACGCAGTGGCATCCTTTCTTTTCCTTTTAATTACTTTAGCCTGGTAGGGGATGAATTCTGACTATTGGGATTGTCTTTGTTTATTTGTTGCACCTAGCTAATTAAAATAATCCTTTTTTGTTTCCATCTCTTAAACTTTGGCATTCACCATTCACAAGAGAAATTGCTTAGTGTATGAATGGTTCCTCGTTACATAGGAACTACTCACCAGCCAACATGCAAGGATAACCATTGATTAGCCACTATGTCAGGTCATGGTTCAATCATTATCACAATATTCCAAAAGCATCCTTGATTTATCTTCAATAGGGCCCTCCAGATCATCTCATGAGCTAGGGACGACATGCAAACTGCTTCAAGCACGTTTCATGTGCGAATTGGAATAATTATTTCCTTTAAGGAAAGAAACAATGTGAAATAAAGTTGAGCAATCATATACAGTATCAAAAGATAAAAATCAATTTCAAACTCGATATAACTGATAACTGAAACCTTTAGTAAATGATGAGTAAAGATATGCAATCAATAAGAAAAATATCTGAAAGAGAAAACATGAATGTCAGTATTGCAAGTAGCTTTAAAATATTCATCCATCCCAACACAACAAGTAATTTTTTAGCCTCTTGAAAAGACTAATCCATGTGAAAGACTAGATGCATATAATTTCATCTAAATAGGCTTCGACACTAGGTTGTCTAAGAATTGAATGTCACATCTTATTTCATGAATCCTACCAACTTATCCTTGTGGCCTTGTGTTTCAAGAAGTGAAGGACTAAAAACATATTTATTTTCTACTTCGTTAGCGACTTTGCTCTAGTCCTACAATATTTTGAGGCTTTCAGAATCTATGCTCACTCTCTAACTTTCCAAGTATGGAAACTTATTCTGAAGTGTGGACATTCTCAAGTCATCACCATTTCAAATTAGGCATGTGATTTCAACTAGACATGTGTACCTACATAGGAAAATCATTCAGGACATAATATTTATTTTAACCAAAATTTTCATAAATGAACATGCTCAAGATAATCATATGCATATAATTGAAGGTAGAATCCAAAAAACAGGTTTGTGAGTAATGTTTCTAAGTGTCCTGTCCCATGATCATGTCAAATTTTTGGAGCCTTTGTTTTCTCAAGTTGTGTCTTCCTCTTCAAGTGAAAAAAATCTTTAATGATTGAGGTCTACACATAGACATTTGCAAAATAAGACTATGCCAAGTTAAACTTAATATGTTGAATATCACTAATAAAATAAGAAAACTTCTCCTAGTTTAACTAGCTTCTAGCATAGTGGAATTTGACTGCTAAGCAATACTGACCAAAACATTTTCTCCCAGGAAAACACAATTGTGGAGATCTCAAGATATAAACAATAATTAAGGTTATATCCAATTTGGCATGAAACATGTAAGTCAAACAATAATTCTTTGAATTCACAAGGAACCATACCTATTGAACACATTAGGTCTAATTTTGAGTCTTACCAATTTCCCGTTTCCAAGATCCCAGTAGAAAAATGGATTCATCTACCTTTAATCTTCTTTGGTCAGTGGAGGTTTCCTTTTGAGCAACAAGTGACCTTGACTTTGATGAACAATTGTTTTCCCTGAGGTGGTGTATTTTGATGATTTTTCCCAACTAAGTAAGGTCCTCCAAGATAAAGTTGTTGTTAGCACCTCTTTTATTTGTTATCTCTTTGAAATCAAGTTATAGATCAGGTATGGTAGGATTTGAACAGGTTTCATCTCTATAACTAGGACAAGTATTCAGACCACACACACAAAGGAAAAATGGAAAGACAAGGTTGTTTGTAACTTCTTCTCTCTTGGAATTTATCTAAGCATGGAATTCCATACCAACAGGTAACACTTCTGCAAGTGAATGGGTCTCCTACTGTATGGTCCATGCTTTTCATACTTGGTTGAACTTTGAAAGTGTATTGTTGATGAGCCTTCTCAACATTCTTCATAATTTGAAATATTTGCAAACTGGTATCTTTCTATATTGGGAGATGGAGTCAAACTTTTGGTTTCCCAATGAGTAAATTTACCAAAGGGAAGAAAGAAATGGAAAGATATGAGTTTCCATGTACAAAGATAAGCAAGATGTAGTACGATACGTTGGCTGGTCTAATGGAGGTGAATCTATGAACATATGCAATTGACACTCACTTTTGTTGATTATGCACTAAGAAATTAGATAGTCAAAACTTTAATCATTCTCCTCTGATCATATGCCGAGAATATGAAGGGAAATCCATTCAGTGCTACAGGGTGTAATTCTTTACTGTAATTCCCTGCATCTCAGAAATTACCAGTAGGAATTTCACAGGCTAATTGATCATTTTCTAGCTTTCAATATTATGGTTGTTCCAATATGTGAAAACACTATAGTAGATTCATTAGCTATTGTCGCTTCTATATTGTCCTCATTATAATATTTTGAAGCCTTAATATTTGCTATTGAATTGTTATACCAACCATCCATACATGATAATGTAAAAATTGGAGAATCTTTTAAGGTGATGAATAGATGTCAGAGTTCTTGACTAATGATGAGACCTTCAAAGATCTCTCCATGGATGATGATGATTTTTAGGAAACTTTGAAAGAAGGAAAAGAAAGAAGGGATGAAGTAAAAGTCATATACCATGCCTAAAGGTGTTGTAAATTTAGAGAGATCATTGGCTCTACAAAGCAAATTTAAAGGGTTGTCGAATGTGAAAATTGGTAGTTCAAGTCTAGGGCATGAGGTGATTAATTTAGGCACCATTGAAAATCCAAAAAATGTCAATCTAGGAAGAGTATGCTCTAAGCAAGAAAAAAAATGATATCAAGTTGTTCAAATCATATCAACATGTGTTTGCATGGTCATATGATGATCTTAAAACTTACGACACATAAATCATTCAACATACCATCCCAATGAAAAATGAAACTAAGCCTTTCCAACAAAAGTTATGGAAAGTACATCCTTCTCTTGAACCTCAAATCTAAAAGGAATTAAAGAAACTTTTATATGCCAAGATAATTTTCTAGGTCATGCATTCAGCTAGGGTTGCTAACCTCATTCCTATAAGAAAGAAAATTGGAGAAATCCACATGTGTGTTGATTTTAGAAACTTGAACAAAGCTTCAGAAAAAGATAATTATTCGGTCCCACCTATGGAACAACTCCTACATACCATATCTGGGTTTGAAATGTCTTCACTCCTTGACATGTTTTTTGGATACAATTAAATCCCGGCATCAGAAGATGATAGGCTCAAGAAGACATTTCATACTAAGTGGGGGACTTTTGCTTACAAATGTATACCCTTTAGTTTAATCAATGTTGGGGACACTTTTTGATGAGCAATGGATGTCTCTTTTAGAGGACTTACCATAAAAGTGTGGTTGTCTACCTGGATGATGTAACTATTTATTAAAAAAAAATGATAATGTTTCCCATCTTATAGAAATTTTTGAAAGATGTAGAAAGTATGGAATTTACCTCAATCCTAAGAAAAACATTTTCTAAGTCACTGGAGGGAAGTTACTAGGACACATCATATCTAAGGAAGGCATAACAATAGATATTGAACATGTAAAAGTGATATCGCAATTTCCTTTGCCTTATAATAAGAAATAAATGCAATCAATTCACGATAAAATAAACTCTGTTAGAAAATTTATCCCTAATTTCACCAAGACTATTAAAACACTACCAATGATGATCACAAAGAATGAATATTTCAAATGGAATAAAGAAGAGAAAGAATATTTTGATAAAAGTAAGATTGATATCTTTAATGCCCTTGTTTTATGAAATCTTGATTTGTCACATGATTTCCTTCTCTATACATTTGCATTTGATCATGCTCTAGTTGTTGTGTTGACACAAAAGGACATGGAGGGAAGCCAAGCACCAATATCACTCACGAGTACTAATTTGCAAGGAGTTGAGCTCAACTACCCTTCCATAGACAAGAAAGTCGTCACAGCTTTTAGAGATGTCAAACATTTTAGATCATACATCCTTAAAAATCATACTAAGGTGATAGTTCCTCTTCCCATGGTTCGGTCATTGTTTACACAACAAGAATTAGGAGAATGTAGGGGAAATTGGATGATTGTTACACAAGAATTTGACCTTGAAATAAAACCTGCTCATATCGTACGAGGTCAAGGATTATGAAAACTAGTTGTTGAATCACATGATACTATAACTAAAGAAGAAGGATGGGACAATGAGTTTTCCATTTGTTCCAATGATATACTATATATACCAGCCATATATTATTCATGGTATTCATATATGACGTATTTTTTACACCATGGTCATTCCCTATTCACATGAATTCCAGGGATAGAAGGGAGTTAAGATTGAGATCGACTCAATATCAACTGATAATAACCATATTTAGAGGCATCTAAAAATATAGATAAGTAACATGTGTTGTCTACAAATGTGTCATTTCTTAAAAACCACCTTTTTAAAGTGTTTATAGTAACATCTATGCTTTCCCCTAAACATGTAACATCAACATACTCCTCCTAGAATTTCTTATTCAACTTGTTTAGTTCACACATTACATCTACAAGCATATGTAAACAAAATTGCACTAAAAAGATCCTTGCCTTATCATACATGAGTCCTTCCTTTCATTTTCCCACAAAGTCAATATAGAAGGCATCAGTACAACAAGCCTTTCAATTACTTTGTCCTCTTGAAAGCCATCTAACTCCATGGATTTGAAGAGATTGAAGAGTTTCAAGTTGCATAAGTTCTTGCAGAGCAATAAGTTGACTCTTTCTTTTAGTAGAATTTTGCACCCAAGAGTATACCTTGGGTGCCAATTTCTCAACAAATAATAATTTAGGTATTCTTTTGGAAGCATTTAATGCATCTAAAGCTTCATGATGAGCAATGAAATGGATACCTATAATATTAGGTACACCATTTTTCAAAAAAGTAACAAATCCATTTTCATTTCCAACCATTGATGAGCACCATCCCTGGAAACTGCTATCAATATTTTATTTGAAAGGCCCCTTGCTTCCTTTAAATCATTGATTGCATCATATGTTGTTTTCCCTCTTCCATCGCAAACATTTATGAGCTTCAAAAATTGTGAAATTGGAGGCCCCAACCCTTTTGAGTCTAGAAATGTGGCATAAACCACAAGGTGTTTCTCTAAGCTACAATCAGTATTTTCATCTAGGATCAATGAAAAAAGGACTATCCAACATTCTTTCAATTTGAACATCTTCAATATACTCATATATAGCAAAAATGAACTCTTTTGCATGCATATGATTTGTATATGATGTGTAGTCGTTATTCTTTGGCATGTTTGGTGTTTGTAAGGACATTGCAAACAAGCAAAGGGAATCATACTTTGAGAGAGACAAATATTCTTGCACAACCCAAAACAATGTTTCATACTTGTGATGACTCTTTCCTTGTGTGTATCATCAATGCATGTTATGTGTTCTGTAACAGATTTTGTTTTCCTTTCATTTCAATATATCCAATTTACTTGTGAAAGTTTATGGATTCTTTTATTAGCATAAACAACTAGTGAATCATGTTGCAAGGTAGAGCAACCAATGATAATTCCCCATGGTCTGATTTCTTTATTTGTTTCATAGTATATGCATTTCATCACTATGTTTCCTTCATGTTTTGTCTCTCAACCACTTATACTTAATTTTCCATTCTTCACGAAACTCTCGTGTTGCTTTCAATTTTCTTTTCTTTTGAGTGATAGGTTCTCCCCCTTGAAATTATTCAACACATTATTCAGTATACATGAATATATCTAAGTCTTCATTCAAATCAAAATTATGTTCCTTTGTACTGGGTGATGAAACATGTGAAACTTGTGATATAGTAGACCATCGAAATAATTTTTTGATTGAAGACTAGTTCTTTTTTCTTTGAGACCTTTTTCAATATAATAACTATATAATAAATATTTGAAAGTAATTAGATATTGAATATTAAATTGCAAATGTGAGTATTAGTGGCGAGAGTAGCGAGGTGCTCTACAACCCAGTATGGAGAGATGTTTTCAAGTTAGCGTGATGTTAGATTTAAGAAAAATTAAAGTCAGATCGATTTAAAAAATAACAATAATAAAAGTAAAGTAGGCTAAAAAAAAACATCGGAACTATCAAGCATGGAGAATGATCAAATTAGGAATTAAGGCATGGAATGAAATGATAAAAAAAATTACACATTAAGAAATTTGATCTCTCTCGGTGCTTGATAGATCTAGTTTTAAGATGAATCTATGCTAGAGAAAAATAAAATTGTGAAATTCGCAATGAGAAATGCAATGGATACCTATAATATTAGGTACATCATTTTTCAAAAAAGTAACAAATCCATTTTCATTTCCAACCATTGATTAAGCACCATCCATGGAAACTATTATCAATCTTTTATTTGAAAGACCCCTTGCTTCCTTTAAATCATTGATTGCATCATATGTTGTTTTCCCTCTCCCTTTGGAAACATTTATGAGGTTTAAAAATTGTGAAATTGGAGGCCCCGACCCTTTTGAGTCTAGAAATGTGGCATAAACCACAAGATGTTTCTTTAAGCTACAAACTACATTTTTGTCTAGCATCAATGAAAAAAAAGGACTATCCAACATTCTTGCAATTTGAACCTCTTCAAGATACTCATATATAGCAAAAATGAACTCTTTTGCATGCATTTGATTTGTATATGATGTGTAGACTTTATTCTTTGGCATTTTTGGTGTTTGTAAGGACATTGCAAACAAGCAAAGGGATTCATATTTTGAGAGAGGTAAATCTTCTTGCACAACCCAAAAAATGGTTTCATAGTTGTGATGATTATTTCCTTGTTTTTATCATCAATGCATGTTATGTGTTTTGTAATAGGTTTTGTTTTCCTTTCATTTCCATATATCCATTTTGCTTGTGAAAGTTTATGGATGCTTGAATTAACATAAACAACTAGTGAATCATGTTGCAAGGTAGAGCAACCAATGCTAACTCCCCATGGTTTGACCACCTTATGTGTTTCATAGTATATGCATTTCATCATTGTTTTTCCTTCATGTTTTGTCTCTCAACCACTTATACTTAATTTTCCATTCCTCAAGAAACTTGTGTTTTGCTTTCAATTTTCTTTTCTTTTGAGTGATAGGTTCTCCCCATTTCAATTCTTTAACACATTCTTCATTATACCTGAATATATATAAGTTTTCATTCAAATTAAAATTATGTTCCTTTGTATCCGGTGATGAAACTTGTGAAAATTGTGGTATAGTAGAACATCGAAAGAACTTTTTGATTGAAGACTAGTTCTTTTTTCTTTGAGACATTTGTCAATATAATACCTATATAATAAATATTCAAAAGTAATTAGATATTGAATATTAAATTGCAAATGTGAGGATTAGTAGCAAGAGTAGCAAGGTGCTCTACAACCTAGTATGGAGAGATGTTGTCACATTAGCGTGATGTTAGATTTAAGAAAAATTAAAGTCGACTCAATTAAAAAAAATAACAATAATAAAAATAAAGTAGGCTCAATAAAAAAAACATTGAATCTATCAAGCACCGAGAATGATCAAATTAGGAATTAAGGCATGAAATGAAATGATAAAAAAAAAATTACACATTAAGATATTTGATCCCTCACAATGCTTGATAGATCTGGTTTTAAGATGGATCCCATTTTCATTGCCAACGAACCATCGATGAAGCACCATTTGTGGAAACTGCTATCAATCTTATATTTGAAAGACCCTTTGCTTCCTTTAAATCATTGATTGCATCATATGTTGTTTTCCCTCTTCCATCGCAAACATTTATGAGCTTTAAAAATTGTGAATTTGAAGGCCCCAACCCTTTTGAGTCTAGAAATGTGGCATAAACCACAAGGTGTTTCTCTAAGCTACAATCTATATTTTGTCTAGCATCAATGAAAAAAAAGGACTATCCAACATTCTTGCAATTTGAACCTCTTCAAGATACTCATGTATAGCAAAAATGAACTCTTTTGCATGCACCTTATTTGTATATGATGTGTAGTCTTTATTCTTTGGTATGTTTGGTGTTTGTAAGGACATTGCAAACAAGCAAAGGGATTCATATTTTAGCATGGCCACATGCCACCTAGAGAAAGAATCACAATCCAATCTATTCCATTGATTGTTACATTGAGAATCACAATCCAATTTATTTCATTGATTGTTTTCTTTTTTTAAACTAAAAACACAGAGCCATTGTATTGCTAAATATAGACAATAAAAATACAAGCCATACGGTGAGGGTCTACCAAAATGGAAACCAGGCCCTCACCGATCATCATCAAATGTCAAGGAGTTCCACAGATTTTACTCCAAAAAGCCTATCTAGCTAAACATGCTCCAATCCATAGCTAAAAAGGACCATACTTGACTATCACACTAAAGTATAAGATATCAAAAGTCTGATAATTCCCGAGTATCATAGCCAAATCATAATGCATATGTCCTATACTATAATTTCTAGCCAAAAAGGAAATATAATCCAAACTAAGCAAATCAAACCAAGGAAGTTCTAGGAGTTCCACAGCCTTGGCCCATTCTCTCACCATCCTCTGACACCTCGATTGCACCTTCATCGTCATCAATTTGGATAGGATAGTCATGCGAACTCGGAGGACTTTGGTCTCTTGAATTATTCTCGGTCTACTGCTGGAGCAGTTCCTTTGTTCTCACTCAAAACTTTATGCCAAACTGAGAACGAAAAAATAGATCAAATTTCCCTTCCAGGATCATGATGGTCTGGGTGGTAGAATCGTTCTCTTTTCGAGCTTTCTCTATGCATTGTGCCACCAAGGATTTGACCACCCAATAGGTCTCTGCCAGACGAAAATATTGTGTTTCTCTGGTTCTAGTATTCTTCGGATCCTCAACCCAATTCTTAACCTCCTGCACAATCTCTTCATCTAGAGTATTCTTTCTTTGGCGTCTAACATCATCCTAAATCTCCTTGGCAATTCGCTTCTTTTCTTCCGAGCAGAGATACTTGAAACGAGAACCATCCATCCAGGTTGCCCTCGTTCGATTAGCTGGTCCCTGGGAAGAGGAGGCCTCTTGCTGCTTCCCTTTCCCATTCCTTCCATGGACCCCAATTCTAGCCATTTTGAGTTGTTGACCATGCCCCCTCACTCTCCTTAACTTGCAAAGAACTTTCATGTGGAGAAACGTCCATCGATTATCTTTCCTCTTGGAAATCTAGGAATGCAGGAATCGGCGAGGTACCCAACTATCTCTGAAAATTAGCATGGGCCTCTCCTGAGATTTTCTCGAAGGGAGAAGTGTCGAAGAGGGATTACTAGAGATCTCTTCCCCAACCTAGACCCTCCACTTCCTGGTCTCTAACTCCAAATTCCACCTAAGACGATCAATTTCACTCAGCGAAACAAGAAGCGAACCATGACTATTCCCCCTTACCTTGGAATTCTTAAGGATATCCCCTCGTGTTGCATGAGATGGTTTCCAAGGCACGTTCTGGGAAATCATTATGCTAATAACTTTCGTCATTGTTCGCCCATGTTTGTGATCATGATCGTTATTCATGATGCTCCTTGAATTCCAAGTCCAGCTCTATACCAGCTCGCTTCGCCACTTACTTTTGTTTCCACATTCATCCCATCGACCAACTACCTTTCCGCATGATGATACCATTTGTCTCGATTCATACCATCTGTGTTAATGGGGAGATCAATTCTCGAGGGTGGCGTCGTTGAAGTTCAACATGCTCCCCAATAATATTATGGATCTCACGTGGACCAGTGGGATTGCTTGGTGATTTTCTGGTAATGTCCTCCAGTGATCCATTTGTCCTAGACGTCATGTCAGGCCTCCAGGTGAAGCTCTTGTCCCCGACACTTGGCACCCCATCCGGGTCTATTTCATTGATTGTTACAATCATGTTATTTCAATGAATAAAACTAAGCTCTCAAAGTCTTGACTCTAAATAAAACAAGGCAACCTTAATGCAAGGCTCTTAGAAATGATGTCCCTATCCACATTTTCTAAAATTTAAATCCACTTACTACAATTAATTTTGAAAAATTAAAATTAAAATTTATTATAATTGATAAAAAAAACTCTAGACAAAACCATGTAATATAGTACCCAACAAATCCCATCAAAATTTATGAATAATACTAAAATTAATAAAAAATAAAAAATAAATTATATATATGGTAATAAAATTAATGAAAAATAAAAAATAAATTATATATATATAACCCAAGTTTCTATAGCCAAAATATCACAAGTGTTGATCAAAGTTGTTCATTAAAAAATCAAGTATGTTGATTATTTTTTATTATTTTGGAACAAAGAGATTTGAAAACTTGAAGTGCATTGATCATTTCGAAGCCAAAGCACTTCATGTTTCCCATTGCTCCGAAACGATCAGAATCAACGGTTATCAATTCGGAGCAAAGCACTTCACGTTTTCCAAGGTTCCCTTTGCTCCGAAATGATGAGAAACTGTTCATCAAAGATACCATTATTATATCTGTCGATAGGCATGGTATATAGCTTTGAGTTAGGCTTGACTTTCTATTAGTTCATGGTTGACCATAAAATATACATTTCTTTATCCAAAGTTTTAAAAAATAATTATTTATTTTAAATTTTAAATCCCATTTATGTAATCTCTTATTGACCAAAAACTTTGAAGTCTTATTGCTGCCTTCACTTCCCCCAATGTAATTGTAATAAATATTTCTTGTTTTTTTATATATATTGTCAAAAGTTGGGGGCCCATCTTG
>SNQJ01S0038727.1:3680-14047 GCA_010110895.2 Picea sitchensis
CATCATCTTTCACTCACTCATTAGTGAGGTCTGAAATTTGCACCATTTTTGGGGTGATTGGCTGAAATTGTGAGGTGCATTTGTTGAAGGAAGACTTTTTCTTGGCATTTTGGCATTTCTCTTGGTGAAAGGTATTACAACTAGGGTTTTGCTATGTGATTTCTTGGTTAAATGTAAGTGAATTTCTGCAAAACTTCTTGATTGAATGGTTGTAGTGTTATTTTTTACATTTGTTATTATAATTTCCTAAATCAAACCCTAGGTGACAAGCACACATTGAAGGTCTTTGTCTCATGTCCCTACCAAGGTTTTAAGCCATTTTATTTGCTGAAGTGAGATAGAGCCTTGCCTTAGCAACACTCTATTCTTTCTTTCTAGCCTTTTGAATTGTTGAAGAGGATAGAGCCTTGCCATAGCAACACTCTATCCGTCTTCTTCCATGCTAGCCGTTTTTCTTATTTGTTGAGCTAAGAAGGAGAAAACGCACCAAGGCCTAGTTTCCCTACATCTTGGTGAGCTGATTTTCCCTAGGGTTTCATCCTTGAGGCCTGGCCATGGCAACACCTCAAGGTTTAACTCTCTTGTCCTTAGTTTTACCATTATCACTTGATCCTTCAGCCTTTGCGTCCTCCTTTTGACTCCATATACCCTAGGAACGCACTGATCTAAGGCCACATGTGTTGAGTAACTTGATCTTACAAACTTCCAATACTTTGAAATAAACCCTAACCATACTAACCCTAGCCTAGACTAATTCTACTAACCCTAGCGCTGTCGTCATCCTTTTTGTGCTATAAACACCTATGTGCAACATCTATTTGTCTTTAAGCAATTGAATGGTTAGCTAAGGCGTTCTTTCTAAAGTGTTGATATTGTTACATTGAATGCCATTAGCTTTTATTGTGAAGTAATATTGTAATCATTGCTATTGTACAACTTTGATTTGCTTCATCAATAATATTGTTTATCAATTGCCTATTATCAGAAAGTCATTTGATTATATGAAGTACTAACCAGCAAGCAAGGTTGCACATGTAGTTTCATTGTTGCTTTGTTCTCGGGCAGGGGTTCTTCTTGGTTGTACTTCAGTTATCTTTATTGGCCATAGGCCAGACTTTCTGATCAGGTAGTGACTTGTGAGGGGGAAATTATCTTATAGCTCTTAAGCCTCTTGCCTTCTCAAAACCCCAGGTCACCAGGGACGTCTCCCCTTGACCTCACCTCCCTAAATAGAAAGAACCTTCCCATCGAGGTGACAGTGGGTGGGATTGGTCCAGTTACGCTAGTTTGACCTCTTTTCATCCATCGATTGGCCTAACTACAACTTGTGCGATAACAATAATGATATGTTACCACTTGACATCTTATGCATCTTATTTATTGGTTGTATTTTCATATTTATGTAGCAAAGTGTTTATTTGATGTTGTTGTTGCTTTACAAGTTTAAAAAATTGAAAAAAATGAGTGTTTTTGTATATTTTTGAGGTCTTTCGACATTTTTCGACATATTCCGACATTTTCCGCCGATGTCGCCGAGAAGTTACATTCCAGACCCTCGCCGACACTTTCCTCGACACGACATATACAACATTGCTTCAAACTTCAATGCCTGGAAGGATAGGGTCTTTAATATCCTAGAAGAAGGTGACTTGGATGAGCTGGTTACCAGGGTGATGGAAGAACCTACTTCAAATGCAGGTAGGGCAGCCTATAAGAAGAGGCAGGCCAAAGCCAAAGGGGTCATTTTTGACTCAGTTAAAGACAACATGATGCCTCTCATTGCTCATCTAAGGACAACTAAGGAATGCTTTGATGCCCTAGCAAATCTATATGAAAAGAAGGCCCCAACTCAGAAAAAGACTTTGAAGAAACAACTACGTACATTAAAGATGGGAAATGATGAAACCATATCTTCCTTCTTTTCCAAAATTGCCTAAACAAGATATCAACTTGCAACAATTGGAGTTGCAGTGGATGATGATGACCTTGTACAAACAACAGTAGATGGTCTTCCTGAATCATGGGAGACATTTCTCTCATCAGTAAATGGAAGAGAATTTCAACCAAATTTCGAGAGATTATGGCATGATTGCTTGGTAGAGGAGGGTAGACTTAAAAGCGGAAATGAACCCTCAACGGTGAAAGACCATGCTCTTTCAGCCAAAGCCAAGAAATGGAAGAGGTTTCCTCAACACAAAGGCAAAGGTAAGAAACCTCAAGGTAAGCACTCTCATCCTCGTTCTCATTTATCTAAAGTAAGATGCTTTAACTGTAACAAGCTAGGTCTTTAAGCAAAAGACTGCAGGAACCCTTCTTCACAACAGAAACAGAAAGACAGGTTCCATGCTTCAGTTGCAATTGAGGAAGAAGAGCCTCAAAGAAAGAGAACTAGAGATGCTACTAAAGAACAAGAACAACGCAGAGAAAATTTTCTTGTTTCAGCTCTCTCCGGCACTGTCACCAAATTAGAAGAAATCTGGTTAGTGGATAGCGGGGCCTCCAAGCACATGACAGGCTTCAAACAGAACCTTGTGAACTATCGAGATAATAAGTTCAATGTGAAGGTAGAATTGGGTGATGATGGCACTTATGCCATCAAGGGAATTGGATTAACATCTTTTCAGCTTTAGTCATGTAATATATTTCATATTGAAGAAATTCTTTATGTTCCTGGATTAAAGAAAAATCTTATCTCAGTTGCAGTTCTAGAAAGTAAAGGGTACACAATAGCTTTCTCCAAAGGAAAGACTCCTATGTGGCCCTTGAATGAAATTATGAGCTCAACCATGACAATCAGAGCTCAAGATGGTGGACTTTACAGAGTCACTGGTCAAGTTATTCATGCATTAGCTCATGAGATGATCAATCCCTGCGAACTATGGCACAGAAGGTTTGGACATCTCAACTATAATGCTCTCCCAGGTTTGCAAAAGATGGTAACAGGTATGCCAGTTTTTTCTTTTGAGCATGATAGTATTTGTAGAGGCTGTGCTCTTGGTAAAAATACAAAGAAAGCTTACCCTCACAGTAATAGAAAATCTAATGGTATCTTAGATCTTATTCATTCTGATCTCTGTGGACCTATGACTGCTCCGTCCATGAATGGTTGTCTTTATTATGTCATTTTTATTGATGATTGTTCTCGTAAAACCTAGATTTATTTTCTGAAAACTAAAGATGAATCTTTTAGTAAATTTTAGGATTTTAAGAATCTTGTTGAGAATCAGACAGGTAGACATATCTGTGTTTTCAGAACAGACAATGGAAAAGAGTTTGACTCCCACAAGTATGATGATCTCTGCCGAGCTTTTGGGATTAAGAGGGACCTGACCATGCCTTATAATCCCTAGTAGAATGGGGTTGTAGAAAGAAAGAACAAAACAATTTGTGAAGCTGCCAGAGCTATGATGTATGATCAAAATCTTCCATTGTCTCTTTGGGTTGAAGCTGCAAGTACTGCAGTTTATATTTAGCACATGTGTCCTCATAAAGCCCTCGAAGAGAAAACTCCAGAAGAAGTCTTCACAGGTAAGAAGCCTTCAGTTGATAATTTGAGAATTTTTGGTAGTCCTGTCTACATTCATGTACCAAAAGAAAAGAGGACTAAGCTAGAGCCCTCTGGAAAGAAAGACACTTTTATAGGGTACAATGAGACCTCAAAAGCATATCGAATCTATGTACTAGGGAAAAAGTACATAGAGGTCAGTAGAGATGTGACCTTCCATGAGGAAGTTGCTTTTCGTTGTTCTAGAGAACTTCCTTGTGATACAGAGGAGCAGAAAGTTCCATCTCCAGAACCTTCAGATTCACAACTTTCAGATGAGCAGAGGGAGGAGGCTAGAGAGCCTTCAGTGGATCCCATAAGGGATTCTGTTGAGTTTCCCCTAGAGAAACCTCATGTCAAAAGGAAGCCAGCATGGTGTTGTGAAATTTTAAAGGAAGCAGAAAAACATGCAACATCTAAAGGTACTTTCAGAGAAAGCAAGAAGCCAGATAAATACTCAGGTTTGATAGCTTAGTTGAATCTTGTGATTGACTCAAAACCTTCCATCTTTGATGAGGCTGCCAAACATAAAGTTTGGAAGGATGCCATGATAGATGAGTACGAGTCAATATTGAAAAATGATGTATGGAAAGTGGTCCCAAGACCTCAAGGAAAATCAATAGTAACCTCTAAATGGATTTAGAAAATAAAGCATGCAGAAAATGACAGTGTTGAAAAATTCAAAGCTAGATTTGTGGCTCGTGGTTTCTCTCAGAAAGAGGGAATTGATTATGACGAGATCTTTTCTCCTGTTGCCAGGTATATCTCTATCAGAGTCATCATTTCTCTTGCTTCAGTTTTTAATTGGAAACTTCACCAAATGGATGTTAAGACTGCTTTTCTCAATGGTGAAGTTGAGCAAGAGGTTTATATCGAGCAGCCTCCAGGTTTTGTGATCCATGGGAAAGAATCCCATGTCTGCAAACTCAAGAAAGCCTTGTATGGATTGAAATAGGCTCTGAGAGTTGGGTATGGAAGAATTGACAGTTTTCTTCAGAGTCTTGGCTTCTCCAAGAGTATAGAAAACCCTAATATTTATATAAAGATTGTGAAGAATCATCCTGTTATCTTGGTTTTATATGTGGATGATTTGTTCCTTACTGGAGAGGAACATCTGATAGCTCAGACTCAGAGGGAGCTATCAACAGAGTTTGAAATGAAGGACTTGGGTCTTATCCATTACTTTCTTGGTTTAGAGGTGTGGCAGAAACTTGGTGAGATCTTTCTCTCACAAAGTAAATATGCAGTTGATGTGCTTCACAGATTTGGGATGCTGGACTGTAAGTCCATGACCACACATATGGTTTCTAACATGAAGAAGTTACATGATCAAGCTACAAGTTCAGATCCAGAAGACCCTACCGTATATCGTCAGATTATTGGGTCCTTGATGTATCTAGTACACACAAGACCGAACATTTGTTACGCAGTGAATGCCCTCAGCTAGTTCATGTGTGAGCCGAAACACATTCATATGGTTGCTGCTAAGCATGTTCTCATATATGTTCGAGGGACTATAGGCTATGGGCTCAGATACACTTCCAGTGGAGGTGTAATGCTTCATGGCTATGCAGATTCAGATTTGATGGGCAATACCGTGGACCGAAAGAGCACTTCTGGATATTGTTTCAGTTTGGGTTCAACTATGATCTCCTGGTCCAGCAGGAAGCAGGGCTCCATAGCCCAAAGCACTGCAGAGGCAGAATACATTGCTGGAAGTGTTGCTAGTAGAGAAGCAGTGTGGCTAAGAAAGATACTCTCATATTTGTTTAGTGTTGAGCTGGAACCCACAATAATTCACTGTGATAACCAAAGATGTATAAAGCTCTCTGACAATCGTCTGTTTCATGACAAATTGAAACACATTGAGATGAGATATCACTATGTTCGGGACATGGTGCAGAAGAACATTCTTAGTGTTCAATATGTTTCGACGGCGGAACAAACTGCAGATATTTTGACCAAGCTCCTGTCATTGACAAAGTTTGTGTACTTTCGAGACAAGCTTGGTGTTGCTGAGAATGCCTCTCTTGCTGAGAGGGAGTGTTAGAATTAATGCAGCTGCAAGAGCCATTCTCCGGGAGGATGACAAAGACCCTAATGGTGATCTAGGGCCCCCAATACACTCTTGGGGTTCTTGGTCTGGGACCAAGCAGTTAGAGCCATGGAAAAAGACCATAGTTGGGTCCCCAGTTTATTTCCGGGGTTCTTGGTCAAGGATGTGTTCTAGGGCCCTTGGATGTGTTCTAGGGAATCCTTGCTTGGTGCTTGGATTGATCCTTGGTTGTGTACCTTGGTGGATAAGACCCTAGTTGTGATCTAGGGCCCCCAGATGCGTTCTGGGGTATCCTGGTTTGGGACCAGGCAGTTTTTTGGTTGAGTACCAAGCCGAGATGATGTGTGACCGTCTTCTCTCCTGGGATGGTCCATGTGACCTAGGAGCAGTTAAGGAGAAGGAAACGATCACATCATTGACTTTCCTCATATGCTGGGATGACAAAAGCTTATAAGTTATATCATAAGTTTCATGTGGACAAAACTGCCATTAAAGAAGGACTTAACCGTTGACCTTATCTTATTGTTTATTATGAAACCCCACCCTTTTGCTTGAGTTGTTTAGGTGTTTGCTTCTTCCTAAAGAAGCCGATCGCCTTGATCTTAAAACCCTCTCCTTGACTTATCTTATTTTCTTTGTTGACCTTTGACTTGTCATTTAATATTTTAAAAGGTTAAATTTATTATTTGTTTAAATATTAGGGTTTRCACCTAACCCTRAAGTTAGGACTAATAAGCTRGCCCTAACCTACCTACCACAACTATAAATTAGAGAGACCTTACCTCACTCAACACACTCACTTCCTAGCCAAGTTCTTGTCTGAGGTATTTCTGCGGCTCTTCTGTTCAGTCTTCTAAGTGGCTACGACCCCTTTTGGATAGGTCTATTGGTGTGATTAAGTCTGCTTCAAGCCACCGTGGGCTTACCTCTCCAGCCTCCTACTGCCGCTGACCCCTAAGGGTCTTTTACAGCCCGCCGCAGGTCTCTCCTTGGTTGCTGTTTGATGTTTCTGGTTCTCTGCGCTGGTACCGCCCTTGCTGTCCAACTATTTGCTGGTGCTGTCCTTGCTGTCCAACTATTTGTTGGTGCCGTCCTGCTGTACTAGTGTTTGCTGGTGCCGTCCTGTTGTTTGCTGGTGTTGTCTTGCTGTCCTATTGTTTGCTGGTCCCACCATTGCTGTCTAGAGAACCCTTGTTGCCTCTTATATGCTGTATGCTGACAACCTACTACCATATAAACTGGATTTAGGACTGCTAATATTTCCTGTAGCAGTTTTGTGTTTTCTGGGCAGAAATTACTAAGGGTGTTTGAGGCCCCCTTTCAGCCACTAGGCTGAACATTGGTGTTCTATTTTTAGCCCTTTCACTTAACACTGTCACGACCTCTTGATTTTCAGCCAGTTGGTCAGTTTTTCTAGTCTACCATCTAAAAGTTCTTCTTGGCATTTGTCCTAATGATCATGATGAGATCTACTCTGAGGGTTTGATCCATGATCCCTTAAAGATTTTTCTGAGCATACATCAAAGAGGATAACAACAACACATCAAGTAAATTTGTTCTTTGTTTGGCTAAGGTAATGCTCAGATCTATGTTATGATTTATGTTATTAGATCTCTTAAGCCTGATTTTTTGTTTTAATGCTCCTCCATGGTTTATGAGTCAGCTTGAGTTGTTTTTCGCTTCTATTATTTTTGCACCATTTTATTGCTTTCTTGAAAGATTGTTGCATGTCTGGTTTAGGTTAACAACATGTGGTCACCTTGGAATACTTTACTAAGCTTATAGCAGGTTGGTGAGACCTTTTCAGTTCAAAAAAACGCTGATTGCAAGAACATGCATGTTCTTGCAAACAGGGTAAAAGCACGATGTTTTAATTCTTTTAACGTTCAGAAATAAATTTAAATATTTAAAAAGTGCAGTGTTGGCACCTGCATACGCCTGCATGATCATGAACACTCCAGTACATGAAAGTCATTTCTAAGTTCATCATCATGCAGTTCGTGTTAAGATCGTGTTAGGATCGTGCGAACTTCACCTGCAGTTTTCATCATCACAGAGGTTGTGGGGAATTATAGTTTTAGGTGCAACTTCATCAAAATTAAGGCCAGCATATCAGAAGCGCAGGAGCATATGAAGGAAGCACATAGAAAAGGACCTGAAATAACACATAGGTATGAAATGAGGTCCAGGAAAAGCAGAATGTTGGCTAATCACAACAAAGCTATCATGGATGAAGAGCAGAGGTTGAAAGAGAGAGGTAAAAAGCAGGTTTTAATCAAGCCAAAGGTGGAGGCCGATGAAGGTATAAATGACAGTCCCTAGGTGCAAATATTGAAACAACAAATTCAGACTTTGCAACAACAGAGTCAAGAGCTGGAGAAACAACATTCTAAGCTGCAGAAAAAGAGCAGGAGCTAAAGCTTGAAGGAAAGGTACAGGTCTTAATCAAACCAAAGATCTGAAACAACAAAAATAGGATCTTGAAATGCAACACACTTATTACAAAGGAATTACCAAAAGCTGTAGAAGAAAAATCAAAAGGCGCTGCCCAAATTTTCTGAAAATGCTCTGTATTTTCCTGTTTTTGTCATTGTCTTTTGGTGTGCCTTCTGAACAACTGGAGGTGAATTTGTGAAAACCGAAAGAGGTTTTTGTTGAGAACAGGTCCATGCACAAAAACCTCTCTCAGATTTTACACAGGTATCACGGTTTGGGAGAATCAAAGAGACCTTTGAGGTTGTTGTTCCAGAAATTCGCCAAATGCTGATTTCCCTGTTTTTGTCATTGTCTTTCGGCGCGCCTTCTAAACAACTGGAGGTGAAATTGTGAAAATAGAAAGAGGTTTTCATTGAGAACATGCACAAAAACCTCTCTCAGATTTTACACAGGTATCACAGTTTGGGAGAATCGAAGAGACCTTTGAGGCCGTTTTTCCAGAAATTCGCGAAATGTTGATTTCCCTGTTTTTGTCATTGTCTTTCGGCGCGCCTTCTGAACAACTAGAGGTGAATTTGTGAAAATTGAAAGAGGTTTTTTTGAAAACAAGCCCATGCACAAAAACCTTTCTCAGATTTTACATAGGTATCACGGTTTGGGAGAATCGAAGAGACCTTTGAGGTCGTTTTTCCAGAAATTCTCCAAATGTTGATTTCCTTGTTTTTGTCATTGTCTTTGGGCGCGCCTTCTGAACAGATGGAAATCCATTTTTGAAAACTGAAAGTGTTTTTGTTGGGAACAGGCCCATGCACAAAAACCTCTCTCAGATTTTACACATTTATCACGGTCTGAGAAAATCGAAGAGGTATTTGAGGTCATTTTTCCCAAAAATTCGCCAAATTCTGGGTGAGTTTTATCTATCTATGTTCCAGTTCAGTCTCCAGCTGAAGTGCACGTGGGCATCCATGCGAAGTTTACTCACCAACAAAAACTTGGGAAGACTCTTTGCTATGAGTTTGTTTTACTCCAACTATCAACATGAGCTCTTGTTGCACTAATAGAAATTTTGTTCAAGTCTAGTCAGAGGCATTGTTGCCACTTGTAATAAGCTACTGACTTTTGATAAAAACAATGCTTTTGAGGTTGAATTAAGGAGAAGATTATGAACTGATGCTTCAAATCAGATGCACTCAAGTCAAACCAATGTTTACAATTTGTGATTAAGGAGTGGTAGTTGAGTTGATTGATAGGGTCTAGTTGTAATGTGAAGTTTAAATTTTGAGTTAGATCCCAGAAAGGTGGTCGAACCTTTTGGAAAAAGGATAAAGAGATAAGTTTTCGTATTGTTTAGGGGGTTCAGTTTTTGGTGAAAAAATAGAAGTATCAGAAGGGCTGGACTTGCTCATATGATTGTAAAGTTCTTTACTTGATGAATATATGTTGATGACAGTTGTGTTTTCTTACTCAAATCTGTATGTGTTTTAATCTTATCTTGGATGCAAGTTTATGATGTGTGCAATGTACATTTCATTTTTCTTTCAGCTATTGTCCTAATTCATCTTTTTGCTGATTATGCAACCTGTTATACAACCATTGGTTTAGTAAAAATATCAGTTGTTTGGCAACCTGTTGGATGATTTGTAGCCAGATATTTGTCTAGATCTTAAAATATCATTTTAAGTCTTAATTCTCACATAGCAAGTAATTCATTGCATTGCTTGCTGTTGTTTCCTGTGTTTGTCTTTTCATATTCCCAACTGCCCATCAATATCCATACCATTAGCTAAGGAGAACCTACATTTATACTGTGTGGCCTGTCCAGCCAGATTACCACCTTTGAAAACCTACCCTTTAGCTGACCAACAAAACCAACTTATCAAAAAATCAACCATTCCAAATTTGAGGTGGCCTAGCTCTGCCCTTTAGCAGTCAGGTGCAGACTTTAGGACCAACAGATTGTCTAACCTCATCTGTCAACCTCTTTTACTTACAAAAACTTCTACAAGCGTTTCTTTTTGTGTTTGTGCCGACCTCATATTTATACTATTCAGCCCGTGGCTAGGTACATTACTGAAAAAAGGTGATTTAAAGACAGGTTAAAGAAACTATAGCAAGAAAGACATTTCCTCACGGATTTTTCCTTCAAAGAATTCCTGAGAGATAAAGGAACCTTCCTCTAGCGATAGAGCTTCTTTGGAGAGATTGTTGGCCCTAGAGTTCAACTCTCTCTATATATGGGTGAAAGAAGTCCATACAAACTCGCTGAGGAAGTCACGGATTTGAATCAACAAAGATTGTAGGCGTACCACTTGAACCTGCATTTTATTGTTG
>SNQJ01S0038727.1:15881-51835 GCA_010110895.2 Picea sitchensis
GGGGGTGTTCGTTTCCCAAAGGGCAAAAATTCCTTTGAAGTGAAGAGATGAAACTAGTTCTTTGGACAGTTTAAAGTCTCCATCCGAATCTTCCCATGGGTCCTCCCCGATCCTTAAACTTTTTCCGTTACCTATTCACCAAACTGTCCAATCTCCAATGAGAGGGAATGCTTCCACCAGAGCTCTCCATACTATTGAACAATTGACGGCTGTTTTGCGCTGAGTACAAAACCAATCCTCCATCGACATACCTGCAAAGTACTTTGACGTCATAACTCTTCCCCATAGCATTCTATTATGGATAAGCCTCTAGAGGCTCTTTGCTGCTAGAGCCCGACAGAAGATATAAATATTTTTGATCCCCCATTCTCCCAAGCCCTTTGGTTGGGTGATGCACATCCACTTGACAAGCGGGATGCCTTCTGCATTCTTTCTTCCTGACCATAAAAACTGAAAGCTGATTTTTCTAAATTTCGTAATTTTACCTTTAGGGATTTTTGCTATGGACACCCAATAGACTGGGATGCTACTGAGAACAGATTGAAGAAGAATTAGGGCCCCTCCCCTTGAAAGCCAGCGGCGAACCCATAGGGAAATTCTTGCTTGAACTTTTTTGTAAAGCCATATCCAGTTCTCACAGGAGTAGGCATTAGGTTTCAGCACAAAACCCAAGTTTTTGAGACCCTCATCAATGCCTTTCTGAGAGAATGGCAGAAGACAGTTCAACTGCTCCTGCAAATTTTCCTGAGGAAAGTTGTACAGGATATTAGACTTGGCCATGTTGATCTCCATACCTATAGCTAAACAAAATAAATCCAGAATGTCTTTAAGAACCTGGAATTCCTGAGCAGATCCTGCACCAAAGAGAAGGACGCCGTCAACAAACAGCAAATGAGAAAGGATTTCAGTAGGGGCGATTTTGACTCCTTTTAGCAAGCCGCCTCTCCTAGCATTTCCTATAAGCCTGCTTAATCCTTCTGCGATAATAAGGAATAGGAACGGAGACAGAGGGCAACCCTGTCTGATTCCTCTAGAGGGACGGAAGAATTTGGATGGTGAGCCATTTATAAGGAGAGCGAATGATGCCGACTCAATGCAACCCATTATCCAATTGACAGTGGCCAGATTCAACCCCATCTGAATCAGAGAAAGTCTAAGAAAGACCCAACTAACTTTATTGTAGGCTTTAGAAAGGTCATACATATTCCTCAATTGTTCATACAAATCAATAATTGCCCCAAGAGAGTCATTTCAACTTCAGATCACAGAGTTTTCCTCTACAAAGATGCCACTTTTTCCACTCATTGATTGTATCTTGCTCTCAAATTTACATAGCAATTTATTTTTATCAGCATTTACGGTATAAACCAATAAGACTGATTAATTCAAGAAAAACTGTTTGCGAAGGAATTGCTATTGTGCGTCATTGACAATCAGTTCTTCGGGAAAAAGGCCAACCACAGCCTTGACATTTGCATTGGCCTGAGCATTGTCATCTCTACCTATATTCTCAGTACAAACCTCAGAAATGAATTCTATCAACAATTTAACCTCGTTAGCAATTGCTTTAATTCCTGGATGTGTACCACACAATTTTCATCACTGGCCTCAATTACTAGCTTTGGGTCACCTGGAATAATCAGACTGATTATACCCTTATTTCTACAAACTTTGAGCCTCTTGATAAGGCTCTCAATTGAGCTTCTTTAAAAGTGACGAACCCCCAAGTCCTTGATGTAGGACAGAAATGAAATCCCTGAAAAGTTAAAAGTGTCGTTCTGGATTTCTCTAGAAGTGAGGAGATAACTGAAAAGTTAGAGGTGTTTTCCTGCACTTGCCTTCTGATTTTTTTTTCAGACAGAAGAGATCCCTGAAATATTTGAGCTGTCCCACACTAGTAATCTGGCATTTTTCTTTGACACCCCGTTAAAATGTAGTCTCCGGGACCTTCATTAGAAGATATTATCTTCAGGATTGAAACCCCAATTTTAGAAGGATTGACCTTTGGAGTAACATGAAAGAGAGGCAGGAGCTGGGTTAGAAGGGGTTTAATCCGACTTGGGTGTTTTTCTTTGGACTGTGTAGCACATGCTATTGAGTGCATTTGAGACTCATCTTTTGCTCTATTTTCAGTATGCAGATTTGACAGAGGGCACACTCCTCCATAGCTGTCATTTTTGGACTTGCTTTCATGCATACATGAAATAGGAGGGCTCAGTCCTTTGGGATTGATTTAGGAGTTATCTTGTATCTAATTTAGGCTTGCTTTCATTATGAGAATAGCCTTCTTCACACATGCCAATCAATACTTTTCTCTTGTGATTTTATTCAACATACAAACCAGTTCTAAAGGAGAAACTAAGCCGCTGCTCCAAGGGATATATTTGGCGTGTTCATGATCTAAGTTTGGCAGAAGAAGTGTGTCATACTTGAGGAGAGCTTGTGTCCAGATTTAGCTTTCAGACTGGGAGAGCCTTTCAACATAAAACTTAGAAGGAGCCCCAGGCAAAGCGAGAGATTGGTTTCCTTTAGTCTTCTTCCTTTTCTACCATTCTTCTTCTTCTTTCTTCCTTTCTTGCTGAAATCTCTAAGCAACATCCTTATGTACTCATGGATCAGATCTTTAGTGTAGCTCTACTGCAGAATTCCTTCTAATCTCCAGGAGTATACGGGATAAGGATTTTAGGGCATGATTGTATTCCCCTAGGCCTTTGGTTAGGCATGATAATGATTTGAAGTTCTTCATACTGTGTACTTGACTAAGCTGCTCTGATTAATGAAAGACAATAATTACTCTCTGTTTGGTTTATGGTGAATGTTTGGTTGTTTGAAAATTAGTTCTTATGATTGCTCTCATTTGTTATTATATTCAGCATTAAAAAATTGATTAGTAGGATTTGATGTTGGTTTGCCATACTGATATCTTCATATATTCATGTCTTTCTTCTTCCTCCATATCCTCAGGTGGACTAAAGCACTGGTCAAGATAAATGTCAAAATTTTAGAACTTTGAATTTTGGGTTTTTGGAGTAGATATTGCTGATCTTATTTGCAAAATTGAAGACTCTAATAGGGATACACCCCTTGAGTTAGGAAAGCACTAACTCAGAAGTGTGAGGGATTCCATTGATATTGCATTAGAGGTAAATGTGTGATTTTCATCACATGACAAGATGAAATATTGGGATGCTGATGGACCTAGGATATATTTTGCTTGGAGATAGTGCGTTGTGGTTGGCCATTTTGATGATTATGGATCTTCTTACTTCACCATCATGTTGCACAGGATGTTGCACATTGGTTCAATGGCTTATCTTAACGTTTGCACTTGATGATCACGTGGATAGTGGTGACATACTCTTTGATACTATGATGACCTGTCTATTGACACTCTTCTCTTCATATTGCATGCCTTGGCTTGATAGATTAGCTTGCTTGATGATGATGCTTTCACGTTGCCTCACATGAGTTGTCTAGGAATCATTATACTTGCACATTTTTATGGAGATCTAGTGACTGATATAGTGTGATGAGATATGGCTCTCGTGGAGGAGTGCTTTGGTATTTGAGATGTCTATTATATTCTTATGATGGTGCTTGATAAGATAGAAAATGACTTTCATGGAGCTCCCACCTTCTTGCCACATAGATTGTATGCATGCTACTTAATGTTGAGATGGAGCGCCCTAAGGTTTTGAGGAGAATTTGGGATGGTTTTGGCACTTATCTTGGAGGAGCGCTCCACTTTTCCACATGGTTGGCTTCGTAACACATACACTTCGCAAATTTTGAGAAAAGTTGTTTGCCTTGGGAATCGTGACAAGTGTTGCCTGGGACATTGTGTCCCCTGCCTTGAGTGTTGCAGCATTGCCTAGGGCGTTGTGTCTTGCATTGAGAGTTGTGACAAGTGCATTGGGAGTTGTGAACCATGCATTGGGAGTTGTGAGTCGTGACACTACCTAGGGCATTGTGATGTTGCCTAGGGCATCGTGACATACATTGGGAATTGTGAATCTGCCTAGAATGATATAGGATCTTGGTCATAGGTCTTGCATGATGATATCTCTTTAGTGGATATGGATCTCAACATTTTGGCACATCATTCAGGTGATTTTTCAGCCTTTGGATGAGGATTGATGAGGGCGCCCTAGGGCTTAAAGTGTCTATCATGACCTCATGGTGATATTTGATGAGATAGACACTCATTCTTGGGGAGTGCTCCACTATTACATGATTCTTTAGTCTTGCATGCTATGGTTGGAGGGGCCAACCCAATCCTTGTTGCAAAGATGAACTTCATTGCTAGAGCGCTTGGCTTCCTTGTTATATTTTCATGATGAGATTGCAATTTATGATGGGTATACACTTCATTCTCATCGAGCTCTCTCTTATTTGCACACATGTGGAGGCATTTCACGTGGTTTGAGGCCATTTTGTCATTGGATAGAGATTGTTGCACACATGTGGAGGATATTGGGATCTTTGTTGACTTAGCCCTTGGTTCATGGTGTCTATGAATCTATTCTATGCTAGTCAACCTCCTTCTATGAGATCCACTTCATTTGCCTTGATCTATGGATGGTTGCTACACTTTGGAGCCACATGTGCCACTTGGAGGGTTTGTTGCGCATCTTGTGTTCATGGTTATACTTTGGAGCTTGAGATTGGATGTTTTATGGTCCACTTGTGTTGATCACTCCATCTATTGAGGCCTTCTTCACACTCTTTTCATGATGACGAGGAGGATGTCCACCTGAGGAGGTTGATTGCACACATCTCTATGCCACTTTGATGAGGACGTCCACTTGAGGAGGTTGTTTTGCACATATTCCTATGCTATTTGTTGAGGACGTCCACATATGGAGTATCTACTTAGTCTTCTACCTTGGATGATGGACACACGCCACATGGAGCTTCTATTGTACTTTCTCCATCACATTTCATGGGATGACCTAGTCTAAAGGTCCACATGTGTGGATGGAGTGGTTGTCTAGCACATATCTTGAGGATCTATTCATAGATCGATTTGATTTGTCCACATATGGAGCTCATTTTGTACACATTCCATGCCATTTATTGAGGACGTCCTACTCTCTTGGTCCTTGTTTCACATGTGGGACACACATCTTGAAGGCTGCACATGTGGATAGACACTCATTTTCTATTTTAGGGGTTGTTACATGGTCAATCCCTCAACCAAAGGAGGCGCCCCATTCTCTAGCTCTATTTTTGGAGATGATTGATAACTAACTCCACTATTTTACTATTGTTTGACTTGTCTACTGGAGTTAGTTACTTGATAACTATATTGTATTGTTTTCTTTAGATATTTTATTGTAACCTATGGGAGGAAATTGTGGATCTCAACAAACTCATTGCTACTCTTAGTAAGCAAGTTGTTGAGAGGGTTATTTGATTGTTATTCCTTGGAGGACTAATGGATCTAGGAAAACAAATACTTGTTTATTGTAAGAGGAGATGGAGCTTAAACCTACACAAGGGTTTTCTCTCTCTATTTCTAAGGTGTGAGTGAAAGAGCTCCCAAGCTTTGGAGCTCTTTGTGGAAATAATTATGTCTTTTTGTTGAGGTGAATCTTGTTCTTGGAGTGTTATTAGAAGCTATTTTTTGCAGGTTTGTAGATGCCAGAGTCAATTCAAGAGCCATAGAGGAGCATAATTGCTACATTGGAGAAGGTTCGATACTCCTTAATTCTTCTTGTATTGCTTACTTTAAAGAGGAAAACATTATGCTTTAATCTCATCAAATTATTGCATTTGTAGACAATCTTTAGGTAGGGGCCACCCTTGGAATTGTCTTGAGAAGTGCATCTTAGATAGACCCTCTCCCCCGTCAGACTTGTGATTTTAGTGACTAAATTGGGGCTGCTGTTGTGCACGTCACTTTGGCTGCCAATGGCTGCTTAATATTCATCTAGAACAACCCTCTTAAAAGTTTAACTTGGCCCCATAGCCCAAACAAGACAATGCGCTGATCTTCCCTTTCATCCACCACCAAAAATATAAGAATCTCAAAACACTATTTATGTTTTCTAAGCTCTCTCTTGTTCCCACTCCACACTACAACACATTGAGCTTAGTAAACCATAGGGAAGCTTCCCATGGCTAGAACCCTTCTAGCCTAAAGTGAGAAAGGCAAGACTACTGAGGTGATAGTGGGTAGTTTGCGTAAGTTGCCCTTGGGGTTTCACAATGTGTGCTTGGGGAGTTTTGCACCAAGTGAGAACTTGGGAGGTAACAAGGGGCATCTTCCCTAGATGTTTTGAGATCCCCTTGGGATTGATTTCCCTAGGGGACCATATTGAGTGATAAAACTTTTGATTCGATTCAGTCACTTGGTTGAGTTAGATTTTTTTTTATCAAAATTGGTTGGACCTGGATGCTAGTTTGGCCTAACTTTGTTGAGTCAACAACAAACTCTGACATGACCCAATCGACTTTGTATCAACCTGTTGAAAGGTCCCAAGCTTAAAAAAATAAGAAAAAAAATAATTTAGCAAGAAAGGAAACCTTAAGCACCTTAAAGTCATTGAAGGAGAGGTACTAAAGGCCAAGGTCTGTCTTTGACCTGCTGTTGGGCACTATTTTGCGACAGAAACTAAGTCTGATATTTCTGCCTGAAAAACTGCCTTTAGTCATGTGAATTGATGCGCTTTTGAGACTCTCTTGCATGGGTTAAATATATGGTTTAGGCTGCCATAAATATTAGCACATGCATATAACTCAAAACATCAAATACCCTCTTAGGATCTTTAACAACCTACCACTGAAATGCTAAGCAAACATGACAAATGAACACATTATGTTTTTGGTCAACATGACCCTGGAAAAGCCTCCACGGGGAAAACCAGTAAGAGAGATAGATATATATATATATATTGGAGATTGTAATGTCCCCCACCTCTTGATAAGAGGAGTGCAGAGACTTAGTAGTCTACATGTCCCCACTAGACTATAGTCTCATGAGAAAAGGGGCACTAAGAGGCTCCAAAGGGTTCACATATAGGCATAATGTTATAAATTAAAAGTGACTTTGGGATAAAAGAGGAATTAAGTGGAAAAAGGCCAAACGAAGAAAAGCAAAGAGTTAACCTTAGGAGATGGTCAATTAACTCAAGTGAGAATTAGATTAGAGGTATAAAGGAAAAAGGAGGGTGCCTTACTCCTGATTATTGACATTTTCACTTTTGCATCTTGAGCTCTAGAGCCAAAGACGTTTTGAGGGTTTTGGGAGAACAAACCCTAGAGATCAGCTCGGTGGTGAAAGATCCCACCCAACCTGGTCCAAGCTTGGTCATGGAGGTGCAAGATTCCTCCCTCACCATTCTATCTCAGTCACAGGTGGATTCTACAGGTTTAGAGAGAGGTAGTGTGCATCAGTGGGGGTTTCTAGTAGGAGGGTGCACTTGAGGAGCTAGTTCCATTTGATTTGGAGAGGTGAAGGAGTTTGAGGTGTCCAAACCCATTGGGATCTGATTATTGGGCCTAGGGCGCCTTGCTTCGCCATTTTCGAGGAGTTCTTTCCAACATATCTTTTATTGTGAGCTAGCACGAGTTCTACAGGAGGAGGGCGCACTGTAAAAGGAGGATCTATTCATCTGGGGGTATGAACACCTCCAATCAACAAGAAACTCAGCCTAGGGGTTTCTAGTGGCCCAATCTACATTCTTGGAGAGTTTGGGGTGATTTGGAGCACATGAAGAGGAGGGCTGAAATCTTGGGTAGCTACAACAACCAAGATAGTGCGCAACTCAGTAGAAAAAGGGGTTTCCAGCTTTGGAAGGACAAGGAATTGATCTTGGGCTAATCTTCAGCATTTTGTAGAGCCTTGGAGGCTATTATCTTCAGTCTTGGAGCTTGTTTGCTGTAGCATCCATTCCATCCTTGATATTCTATCGTCATATATTCAGATCTGCAGATCTATTGTATTCCAGATTATCTACTATCTAAATAAAGGTTAGATCTGACATTTTTGCTATTCCATGGTGTAATATCTCTTGTATCTTGTTATATGGATGTGATTTCTATTGTATTCTTGTCATTTGTACACTATTAAACTCCAAATAATCTTCATAGCGCAAATTGGGAAGACTAGAACCTGCAAACAAACAAACAACAGAAAAAACCCTCAGTTTCCAAGTAAATACCAACTTGCGAACATTACAGTGGTATTAGAGCGTTAAATCCTCCCAACTTGTGGGGATTAGCGCATGCAAAAGTTCAGTGGTATCTATATGGGGAGCCGTAGGAGACAAACATGTGAACTAGAGGCATAAATGGAAGGGTCATGTAATGACAATGAGCCATAGGTTTTAGCAGGTATAGCAAAGGAGTTGAAGAGCTCCATAGACAACACACAATTCACCCTTCAACACCATCTATAGGAGACTTAGGACACAATGCGCAGGGGACAGGTAGAGATGAGAGAGACCCTGGAGAGATTGAATGCTAGCTAGGAGAAGATTGTGCTTCTCCCTATGCAGATGAATCATGGTGGGGATGGCCAAAATAATAACGTGAACAAGGAAGCTAGTGGTTCTCAAGGGGGGACTAGACATCGTCATGGGTAGGATCCTCACTACCATACCGAGGGACAAAGCTTTGGAGGGGACCTTCTAGGGTGCCAACACACRATAGAGCCACTCCTAGACCATACATGCTAGCTTTCTTGGAAGCTCAGCCACATGACAACTTCCTACCAGAAGTTGAAGACAACTTTGAGGAGTATGCTAGGGAGTATGCAGCTTTGAGTGCAGGGTTCATGAGACAKGTTACATTGGATCARTATTGTGGCATCAAATACAGGGGTAGGCCTAGAAATTACCAGAGAAGCAGTCATGAGTTGGAGCGCAGGGTAGGGAAGATGGAGATACCGACCTTTGATGGGTCAGCTAGATCTAATGTGCAGGCTTGGGTGCAMGAAATGGATGCTTATTTGCAKCTTAACCCCATGAGGGAACTTGATGCTATAAAATTTGCAACTATATATTTGGAAGGGAAAGCACATGATTGGTGGTATCATGGTATGAACACCTTGGGACACAATCAGATCACATCATATCAAGAGTTCACCTAGAGGCTCATTGATAAATTTGATCAGGGAGATCCTGAAACACACTTCAGGGAGCTCACACTGTTAGAAATAAAGGGACGTGCTCGTTTTTCCATAGACAATATAGCAATATTGTCACCAAACCATAGGCGCAAAGGCCACCCCCGAGCACCTTAACCTTGACAGACAGAATAATTCCGGTAGCAGACCAATAGCGAACCAAGGGTAGCGCACCAAGCAAGAATAACTAGAAACCAAGCAGAAAGTCCAAACCATAACCAAGAGAAAGTCCAACCAAAACCAAAATGCCAGTTGCAGCAGCTGCAACTGCACTCCCTCTCCAAACTTGCTCACCACTAGTCCTTATGCAGTTGTGAGAGTGAGAGTGACAAATGAGCTCTAGCGCCCTTTATTTATACTGCTCTATCTCACTTGACTAGGCCAACTTCTCTTTCTGGAGGCTAATAACTCAATATTAAATATTCTCTTAAGCCGACTTGTCTCCTAGGGTTATTATCCAACGTTTTAGGGTTTCTCTTGCTTCTTGGAATATTCTAGTCTTGTCAAAGGTTACACATGGAGGTTAATATCTCCCGCAACTACCATAATATCAACACTCCCTCCTAGCTAGGGAGGTATTAAAGGTAATGGTCTTGAGCACAAACAAACCATTCAATCAGTAGCATCATCATAGCCACACAGGCTATCTCATGATCACGTAGATCAACTCACGAGGGAGAACCCTCCTGCCCAGAGTCTCGCCTTGTATCTATCAATGCTTAAGTCTTTTTCACAAAGCTATTCATTCAAGACTCGAGATGTATCTAGGATGCACAAGCAGGCTTGACCAAAGGGAGAGGAATTTATTGCTTGCTCGTTTAAAGTAGAGGGCAAGGGATTTATCACTCATCCGATCGGTTCAAAGGAAGGATGAGGATGCGCAAGCAGGCTCGACCAACGGGAGAGGAATTTATTGCTTACCCGCATCGGGCAAGGAAGCACAAGTAGGCTCTCAAATATAGGGGGGGGGAAAGGAATTTGATCTCTTGGAATAAAGGAGGAACAACAAGAGGAATGCCAGTCATAAATCATTCAAGAAAATACCACACGTTCTCACATACATTATTCTTCATCACAACTTCCTTCCATTCCTTCTGCTTGACTGCTTCTAGTGGGTTCAAACTGGTTCAATTGGTTGTTCTGGCTTTTCTTTCTTTCTTGGAATCTTCATGTTCTTCCTCATGTTTATCTTCGATGTTGGAGTCCATGGAATCTTCTACAGATTACATGCCCTTCTTTCCTGAAGGTTCCAACCTTTCGCCATAGGAACATAAAAGTAGATGGACAACCAAGGATATTCAAGGCTTCTTTTCGAAGAAGACTTCTTCTAGAGTCAAACTGAACACGTGTTGCTTATCATGGTTGATACTTCCAATGAAGAACATGGACAGATACTTAATGGTATTCACGGATTCTTCAATGGATCATATCGTTGGGGATTAAGTCCCTCCTAATCCCAACTTCATGTATGAATGAGCAATATGCATGCTCTTCTTTTGGAATTCTGTGATCAACTCCTTCCATCCGAGAGAGTCCATGCTTCCGTCTGCTGCATCTCTCTTTGCTTTCTACAAAGTGTCACAAGCCTGTTCTGGTTTCCTTTTGATTTCTGACTTACTTCGAGTTTGACTCCTTCGAGTCTTTTTAAGTTTGGTTCTATCTGTTTTGATTGCTTCCCATCTGGCAGTTGTGCCATCCTTATAAACTTCTTCTATGACAGCTTCCGCAAGGATTATTCATCAAACATATTTCACAAGGGTACTTGCCCGGAACAAGAGCAACAAGAACAAACATGAATATCTATCTAGAGGCGTTGTTAGTTCAACTCGTGAACAAGTACAATAAGCATCTATATCAATAGTGTTCATATGCAATCGAGTTTTCATTGCACCTAGCAATAATATAATCTTTCAAAGACTGCTTTCACAATTTGTAATGTAGTAATTATCACCTTTGATATACACAAATTTGAAGCTTAACAATTTAATCAAACCTGGAACCTGAAGCCTTAACTGCTATGGAGGGTGCACTTGTTCTTCTGAATACACTGAATCCAAGATTACAGCTTGGACAAGATCTCTAGTACTTTCCTTGCAAACACACTCATGTTTTGCTAGATGATATAACTTAGATAGCATATACAAGTGCATACCTTTGAAACCTTGTAGCATCATCCAACTTGTCTTACAATTTGAAACTAGATACCATCTTGACAAGAAGAGATTATAAATTCAATCAGAAGATTCAATGATTAGAACAAGCTAGAAACTCTAAAATTTCAACTTTGACCACAAAATCAATTTGATCGAAAGTCAACCTTTGACTTTGACCAATCAACCTTTGACTTTGACTTTGACCAAAGATTCAAACCTGACGTTTTTGCTGGGTAAGAGTACCAAGAGGTGCGCTAGGCTAGGGCGCACTAAGATGTCAAGAAATTAGGTCAAATGCTTCACCAGAAGTGCCCAAGCACAAGGGTTAGGGTTTGTTGTAGTTGTATAATCAGAAAACCTAGATGCAGTTGTAACTGGTGCCATAACGAGCTTAACAAATAACTGCCCAATCTATCTTCTAGTGGTTAGACTGTCTAAAGATAGTGTGGGCCCATAACCTGTTAGAAATAAAGGGATGTGCTCGTTTTTCCATAGACAATATAGCAATATTGTCCCCCAACCATAGTCACAAAGGCTACCCCCGAGCACCTTAACCTTGACAGACATAATAATTCCGGTAGCAGACCAATAGCCAACCAAGGCTAGCGCACCTTTCTCCAAGGGTAGCGCACCAAGCAAGAATAACCAGAAACCAAGTAGAAAGTCCAAACCATAACCAAGAGAAAGTCCAACCAAAACCAAGAGAAAGTCCAACCAAAACCAAAATGCCAGTTGTAGCAGCTGCAACTGCACTCCCTCTCCAAACTTGCACACCACTAGTCCTTATGCAGTTGTGAGAGTGAGAGTGACAAATGAGCTCCAACTCCCTCTATTTATACTGCTCTATCTCACTTGACTGGGGCGACTTCTCTTTCTGGAGGCTAATAACTCAATATTAAATATTCTCTTGAGCCGACTTGTCTCCTAGGGTTATCATCCAACGTTTTAGGGTTTCTCTTGCTTCTCGGAATATTCTAGTCTCGTCAAAGGTTACACATGGAGGTTAATACCTCCCGCAGCTACCATAATATCAACACACGCAACTCAAGTAGATAGGGCCACTAGAGAGTTATATTGAGGAGTTCTAGAGGATAGCCGTGATGGTACCGGACATATCACCTGCTAGACTATTGATGCTTTTCACTGAAGGGTTGTTGGAACCCTTACGTGGTTGGGTTAAGGCTTTTAAGCCCCCCAACTTATAGGATGCCATATGGAGGACTAGGGACTTGATGGGGTCAACAACTAAAGCCAAATTCACTCCAAGACCCCCAATAAACCAAGGGGCAAAGGATCCAAGGGAAATGGATAGAGGTAAGGGAAGGATGGATGAGGCTACTAGGAGAGAGTTGAGGAGGAAACAACTTTGCTTCACATGCAAGGAACCTTGAGAACCGGGACACAAATGCATGGGCAAAGGCAAGGTTCACTACATTGAGGTGATCTCAGATGATGAAGAGGATCAGGAGATTGGCTACATACAAAACATAGAAGCAAATCAACCCAACCCTGATAATGCACAAGGTGAAGGAGGAGAAGAGATGGATTTCGACCCATCAGTAGAGAAGAAAATTACCATTGCATCCATCAGTGGAGTCCCCAAATACAATACCTTCGGGATGAGGGGAGTGCTTCAAGGTCAAAAGGTCTCTGTCCTTATTAATGGAGGAGCTTCTCAGAACTTCATTGATTCGACCTTGGTGAAAAGGAGGCATATTCCTACAGTTGAGTTTGAAGGATTTCATGTGGAGGTAGCCAGAGGCAATACTATCCCTTGTGACAGATACATTCCAGGCTTGAGCCTCACCTTGAACAAACATGACTTAGCCCAAGACTTTTATGTGATGGACCTACCTGACACCAATGTCATATTGGGAGTACAGTGGTTTAGTACCTTGGGGCCCATCACCACAAACTACAAAACTATAGTACTTCCATTCAATGGGGAGAATGGAAAAAGGGTCACCTTGAGGGGAATGACGGGTAATGCGCCTAGGGTGGTTACAACTAAGCACATGGAGGCCATCTTCAGGCGATAGGAAATTGTATTTGCAGCATAATGTTTGATACCAGTACAAGTAAATAAGGAGGGGCATCCTCACTACTCTCATGACATACAAAAAATCATTGATAGTCACAGCAAGGTATTTGAACCCATTCCACTTGGGCCACCACCAGATAGGGGGTTTGAGCATATTATAGAGTTGGAGGAAGGTGCAAAGCCAATTATCACTACTCCTTACAGGCATCCAAATAGGTACAAGGATGAAATTGAAAAGGCTATTAAAGAATTGTTGGATTTGGGTCATATTAGGCCAAGTTCTAGTCCTTTTGCATCTTCAGTGGTTTTGGTAAAGAAGAAGGATGGGACTATGCGCATGTGCATTGATTACAAGGCCTTGAACAAGAAGACCATTAAAAACAAGTACCCCATCCCTCAGATAGATGAACTCTTGGATGAACTACATGGCGCTATCTACTTCACTAAAATAGATTTGCGCTCGGGGTATCACCAAATCAAAATGAGGGAGCAAGACGTGCCTAAAACATCTTTCATATGTCACTATGGCCATTATGAGTTTCGGGTTATGCCCTTTGGGTTAACTAATGTGCCAACCACTTTTCAGTCATGCATGAATCATGTCTTCAACAACCAGTTGAAGAAGTTTCTTCCAGTCTTTTTTGATGACTTGTTGATATATAGCAAAACTTGGGAGGATCATCCCAAACATGTAGACCAAATTTTGAGCATCATGGAGGAGCAATCCTTGTATGCTAAGGAGTCAAAGTGCAAATTTGGGATGATTGAGGTCCTTTACTTGGGTCATATTATTGGAGAGAAAGGGGTACAGGTACACTAGGAGAAAATACATGCTATACTTGATTGGCCAACCCCCCAAAATCTTTCTTAGTTGAATGGATTCCTTGGCATTTGCAGTTACTACAGAAGGTTTTTCAAAGGATTCTCTCAACTTTGCGCACCCTTGACAGATTTGACCAGGAAGGGCACATTCAAGTGGAGTCAAGAGGCACATGTGACATTTGACAACATGAAGAAGTTGATGAGCACTTGCCCGATACTTTCTTTGCCAGATTTCTCACAGCCATTCATCTTGGAGTGTGATGCCTCATGTGAGGGCATTGGAACAGTTCTTATGCAAAATAGACACCCTATTGCTTATGAAAGCCGAAAATTGAATGGACCTGAGCTCCTATACACCATCTATCAGAAGGAGATGTTAGCCATTATGCATGCCTTGGCCAAATTCAAACAGTACTTGGTTGGGGCGAAATTTGTTTTCAGGACTGATCACAACAACCTCAAATACTTCTTGGATCAAAGGGACCTCAATGAGAGGCAACAAAAATGGGTTAGCAAAATCCAAGCCTATGACTTTGACATTGAATTTGTCAAAGGCAAAAACAATGTGGTGGTTGATGCTTTATCCAAGAGACCTTTAGTATATGCCATGACAGATATTTCAGTTGATTGGAAGGCACACCTCCTGGTGTAGTATTCAAAAAACAGGTTTGCATGTGAGTTGATGGATGGGCAGATACAGGATGAGAACTTCGGGATCATGGATGACATCATATATTACAAAGGTCGAATTTTCCTGGTTCACAAGTCAAAATTCAAAGGGAGAGTGTTAAAGGCATGCCATGACTCGCCATTGGTTGGGCACCAAGTCTTTGTCAAGACATACATGCAGGTCAGGGAGAGATTCGCATGGAGGGGTATGAAAGATGATGTAATGCACCATATCAGGGAATGTTCCACATGTCAGGAAAACAAGGATGAGCACACTCATCCTGCAAGTTTATTGCAACCACTCCCTATTCCAGAGCACAAGTGGGAGAGTATCTCCATGGAATTCATCACAGGGTTGCCCAAAGTTTAGGGCAAAGATTGCATCTTTGTGGTAGTAGACATGTTGACTAATTTTGCTCACTTCTTTGCCATTGCCACAGATTACAATGCTTCACAAGTTGCAAAACTATTCTTCAGAGATATATTCAGGCTACATGGGTTGTCAAAAACCATTGTGAGTGATAGGGACAACAGGTTTATGAGTACTTTTTGGCAAGAGCTATTCAGGTTGGTAGGTATGACCTTGACTCCCAACACCAGTTATCACTCTCAGATGGATGGTGAGACAGAGATAGTTAACAAATGGGTAGAAGGATATCTCCGGAATTATGTATCTGGGCAACAAAAGCCATGGGTTAAGTGGTTACATTTAGGTGAGTATTGCTACAATACCACCTACCACATGTCTATTGGTATGTCTCCTTTCAGGGCTTTGTACAATTATGATCCTCTCACCTTTGTGGAGATTGTATTTGGGGATAACAGAGCACCTTGGGTAGAGGATTGGATCCAAAAGAGCCAAGATATACTCAGAGAAATCAAAGACCACTTGCACAGGGCACAAAATCAGCAAAATATTCAGGTAGATAAGCATAGGGTGGAGCGCACTTTTGAGGTTGGTGATCTCATATACCTAAGACTCCAACCATACAGGCAAGCCTCTATAAAGATGAATGGCACATAAAAGTTTCAACCTCACTTTTTTGGGCCGTACAGGGTGAGAAGAAAGGTAGGGGCCGTGGCATATGAGCTTGAATTACCTTCCAGGAGAAAAATACATAATGTTTTTCATGTATCATGCTTGAAAAGAGCCTTAGGCCAACACATCACTCCTATTGAGGAACTACCTCCATTGGATGAGGAGGGACAATTGATATTGATACTAGAAACATTGTTGGAAGTGAGGGAGAAGAGGTTAAGGAAGAAGAGCATCAGGGAGTACCTAATCAAGTGGAAGGATTTGCCTATTGAAGATGGTACATGGGAGAATGAACAAGTTCTTTAGAAAGTAGGATCAAAATTGCTTGTGGGCAAGCAATTCCCAGTAGGGGAGACTGTAATGTCCCCCACCTCTTGATAAGAGGAGTGCAGAGACTTAGTAGTCTAGATGTCCCCGCTAGACTATAGTCTCATGAGAAAAGGGGGACTAAGAGGCTCCAAAGGGTTCACTTAGGCATAATGTTATAAATTAAAAGTGACTTTGGGATAAAAGAGGAATTAAGTGGAAAAAGACCAAACAAAGAAAAGAAAAGAGTTAACCTTAGGAGATGGTCAATTAACTCAAGTGAGAATTAGATTAGAGGTATAAAGGAAAAAGGAGGGCGCCTCACTCCTAATTCTTGACATTTTCACTTTTGCATCTTGAGCTCTAGAGCCAAAGACAGTTTGAGGGTTTTCGGAGAACAAACCCTAGAGATCAGCTCGGTGGTGAAAGATCCCACCCAACCTGGTCCAAGCTTGGTCATGGAGGTGCAAGATTCCTCCCTCACCATTCTATCTCAGTCACAGGTGGATTCTATAGGTTCAGAGAGAGGTAGTGCACATCAGTGGGGGTTTCCAGCAGGAGGGTGCACTTGAGGAGCTAGTTCCATTCGATTTGGAGAGGTGAAGGAGTTTGAGGGGTCCAAACCCATTGGGATCTGATTATTGGGCCTAGGGCGCCTTCCTTAGCCATTTTGGAGGAGTTCTTTCCAGCATATCTTTTATTGTGAGCTAGCACGAGTTCTACAGGAGGAGGGCGCACTATAGAAGGAGGATCTATTCATCTGGGGGGTTTGAACACCTCCAATCAACAAGAAACTCAACCTAGAGGTTTCTAGTGGCCCGATCTACATTCTTGGAGAGTTTGGGGTGATTTTGAGCACATGAAGAGGAGGGCCGAAATCTTGGGTAGCTACAACCACTAGGATAGTGCGCAACTCAGCAGAAAGAGGGGTTTCCAACCTTGGAAGGACAAGGAATTGATCTTGGGCTAATCTTCAGCATTTTGTAGAGCCTTGGAGGCTATTATCTTCAGTCTTGGAGCTTGTTTACTGTAGCATCCATTCCATCCTTGATATTCTATCTTCATATATTCAGATCTGTAGATTTATTGTATTCCATATCATCTACTATCTAAATAAAGGTCAGATTTGACATTTTTGCTATTCCATGGTGTAATATCTCTTGTATCTTGTTATATGGATGTGATTGCTATTGTATTCTTGTCATTTGCACACTATTAAACTCCAAATAATCTTCATAGCGCAAACTGGGAAGACTAGAACCTGCAAACAAACAAACAACAGAAAAACCTTAGAAAAAACCTTCAGTTTCCAAGTAAATACCAACTTGGGAACATTACAGAGATCTGAAAGCAAATGCTACAACAAGTAAATACACAAGGAACCTGATACAATACAAGCTTCTTCTCAAGCTTGTAAAGGAGTCCCTCAAAACTTGTGCCTACTAATGATATCTTGCGCCCCTCTCTTGGAATATGTGCCTGCTAGCATGTGCTTGCACCCTCCTAGAGTTCTTGGCTCTTGGAAAGATGTGAGCGCCCCCTCCTTTGTTTTGGATTGCACTTATCACAAGTGCGCCCTCACCAAAACAATTGGATCACTCCTCCACATGTGCGCCCCTCCACTAATGGAGTGCGCCTCTCCTCCAAATGCGCCCCTACCTCAAGCTTGAAGTGCGCCCTCTCACTCAAGCGCCTTTCTCAAGCTATGTGTGCGCCTCCTCTACTAGTGCGCCCTCTATGCAAGCAATGGCCTCCAACCTTAAGCTCTCAAGCTCAAGCCTCCATGGTGCGCCCTCACCCTTTGCTCTTCTCCAAACCTTGACCTCATGCGCCCTTCTCCTCCTCAAGAATGCGCCCAAGTCTTCTTCCTCTCTTCCTCTCTTTACTCAACTCTCTCAAGTGAGAATGAATCTCATCTTTACCCTTTTTCCTCCTTTAGACTCCCTTTGGCTAAACCTGAAAGACCAATGGCCTAGATTCAATCTAGCCAAGTCTAATCGATGGGTGAGATCTAATCTCAAAAATCTCACTTAGAAACCCACTTTACTCAAGTTTCCATAGTTTTCTTTATGTCTCTTAATTCACCTACAAAGTGAATTAATTGTCACTTTATGACTTAAGTGACATATTTCACTTTTGACTTAAATCTCCAAAGTCAAAGTGAAATTAGAACATAAAGTAAAGGTATAAGGGTAATAGTCTCCCCCTTTGTGTTTAGATACTCACAAACACAAGAGGACCACTTTCCAAGGTACCCAAATCTCAACAAAAGTCATAGAAGGAGAACTTTAATTTTAATTCTTAAATTTAATGGTTTTAATTATCTTTACTCTCATTAACTTAAATTCCAACATTAAAAGTTAAAGGAATAACCCCATTCCATGAGGTTTGGTGGTGGAATTAGACACATTGGACATCATGCAAAGAGGAAAGAATTTGGATATATTTAAGTGTAACAACTTCTTTAGCTTTCATCATATATGCAAATCAAAACTCTCCAAAACCGTAGCTTCAATCTAGTCAATGTTATTAGATTGGATGAATTGATAAACCTTATAAACCCCAAAAGGCGACTTAAGTTGGATGGACTTGTAGCCTCTTAACTTGTAGCTTACAAGAGGTGGAGGAGTCAGGGGTTGCATCTTCAAGGGTAATCCTTGAAGAGGAGAGTGCAACATATTCATAAGATAATATGGAGGACATTCTTGAGGATTTATCCTATGTCGATGATCTTTATGAATCATGACTCATGGTCCATGACTCATGCAATTATGTACTTATTTGATTATAGATTGATGGTTTATGGACTTTGAAGGCCATCTAGAGTGTCGATGTTATGTATTATGTCTCTGTATCATAGAACTTATAGTGTATGTGTCTCTATGTAATTTTCCTTATTTACACCCCTACATGCAATATAAATAAACATATGTGCATTTTTGTTATCTACTTGTTTGTATTTACATTGATGTACATGAATATTATTTAATTAAATATTGAATATTCACTGTCTTTTTTATTTGGTGGAATTGTTCTTCTAACCACCATTGGCACAATTATTGAGGTCGTTCCACTCCTTTGGTGGTTATTTCATGCTCACTTGTCCACTCTCCTAGTGGAGTGCTCCTTTTCATGAGGCTATTGCACATATTTCCATGGACTACTATTCTTGGCATGTTTGCTGAGCCTTGGAGATAGTTCCCTAACCACTTTTCTATCTTTGGCATCTTTGGTGTTGGTGTATGTCCATATAATTACCTAGACTGATATGTGCATATAATTACCTTGACTCACTCTTTTAGGGCGCACCTCTTGTGGAGTTAGTTTGGCACATCTATTGAGGACATTTAACCACCTTTGCATGTGGATTGATGCCATGAATTAGTTGGTTGATTCCTTTTTCCTTGGATGTAGCCATTTGCACACTTGTGAAGGGTTGTTACACCTTGGAGACTGAGTCAATGAGATAATTGAGGATGCATCCTAGCATTGGTGGACTATCTTTAGCATGTGGATAGAATTTATGACATTGTTTTGCTCTTTATTAAGGGTCGGTCCATCAATTAAGGGGTTTGTTGCACACATCTTGAGGTTTGATGATGTGATGTCTCACTTATGGAGGCCACACGTGGTGTTTGAGGAGGTTTTGCTTGGTTCTTGCACACTTGTTCATGCTATTTGATGGGACGTTGGAGCTTGGTGTCATGGTCAACCACTTTGGAGGAGACACCTGACATAACCACTCATGTTTGATAATTGTTTGACTTGTGACATTAGTTGGTTATGAACTAGCATTATTCTATTGTTTTCCTTAGAGAAAAGCATGGATCTAGAATCTAGATAGCTCTAAGCTTATTTTATTATTTGTTCTTGAAGAGATTAGTGGATCTAGGAAAACACATGATATTTTTTTGTAAGGAGATGAATCCAGAACTCTATTTAAAGAGTAGCTCTCTCCATTTGTAGTTCTGATAGATTTGTGGGATAACTCCTCTCTTGAGCCTAATTATATATCTCTTTTGAAGTTTAATTGAAATTTTACAGGTTCTTTCTTATCACATGTGAATCTTGTATTCATTTCTAATTGTTGTCGGTGGATGCTAGAAATTTCTTGCAAAGGACTTGTAATGAGAGGCCATAAGGAAGGGTATACTTACAATGTTGGAAGGGTTTAATGCAAGGGTTCTTCCCCTCTTAATCTCCTTTGATGTCTTTTTTTTGAATGAATTATCTTGCATCTATCATTTTGTTGAGAGATGTTGTTGGATTAATACTTCATTATAGCATGGTTTGAGAGTGGCACCTTTAGGGCCCTCCAAGGATATTTCTGCATTATTTAACAAGAATTTAAGGCTAATTGTGGCCTGTTTACGAGCTCTATTTGTCTTAAGCATTCATAAAATTTCTGTCTTAGTTTGACCTCTTGACTCCATTTGCTCTATATTGGATAGGCACTCGTCTGAGTCCTCCATCACCTTATTTACTATGGTATAACTTCCATTTTGCTAAAGCTAACTCTTCATATCACCTTGAGCCTCCTTTGTATAGCTTTAGCTTTAGTCTATGGTATAACTTCCATTTTGCTAAAGCTAACTCTTCATATCACCTTGAGCCTCATTTTTATAGCTTTAATAATCCTATCTTAGAGAAGTGCCTCTTGTGCCAAAGTAGACCTAGCCTAAAGTGAGAGAAAGTGTTATTGTGGTGACAATGGGCAGCCTTCCTAAGTTCCCTTGGGGTTGCACTTGTGTAATAGGTACCATGTTGAGATTCATAGGAGAGAGAGAGAGAGAGAGAGAGAGAGAGAGAGAGAGAGAGAGAGAGAGAGAGGATTAAATGGAACCAACCAACCAACAAAACCCTAATTTTGCAATGAAGAGAATAAACCAACACTAGGGAAAAATAGTTGTAGAGAGAGAAAATAAACCAAAGTGTGGTTTTGCTAGAGAGAAATAACCAAGCATAAGTGTGCTAGGTAGAGAAATAAACCAATCACAAGAGAGCACAACGCTTTGATTATGCTCCTAGGCATAATTCTTCATTAATGATGAAAAATAATCCACTTAGAGTGAGTATTATAGATGAGAGTTGGTGTACTTACACAGAATTCAAGGGGTAGGGCACTTTCCCCAAGAGGAGCTATGAGCCTAGGTTGACTAGGTCAACGTTAACCAAACCTAAATATAATAAATGATACAGTATAGGGTCAACCGTGATTGAAAGTGAAGCCTACACCATTCTCAACATCTCAACATGATTCGGCCTCCTAGTGATTGATTTGGCCTCTTGTAACATCTTGAAAGTTGACTTCCACTATGACTCGATGCCCTCTACAAAATTTCTGTAATAATGCATCTTTGCCGTGGCTGTGGTTACCCTAATCTCGGTCTTCTCTTTGTGACATCTATGACTCCTATAATCCCAATCTTTCTACTGCCTCACAATTATTTTTCTACTCCTATCATGCAACTCTTTTATGTGGATTTCATGCTTTGATTGTGTTCATCCAAAAGAGCTATTTCTCATTGCATAGATTTAGTTCTCACTGTAAGTTTTCCTAATCAAGCAACACATCATTTGAGCCCAATACAAAACGAGGGAATGTACATGCAAATTCAAGAGTCATTGTTAGAAGGGTTGATCACAAAAAGTATGAGTCCTTGTGAAGTGCCAACATAAATCACACCAAAGAAAAATGGATCACGGAGAATGTGCATAGACTCTAGGGCAAATCACAAGATAGCCATCAATTATAGATTTCCATTATCGTGGATGGATTGCATGATGCACTACCGTAGTGGGTCAACATACTTTTCAAAGATTGACTTGTAGAGTAGATATCATCAAATAAGAACTATACAAGATGAATGGAAATCATCATTCGCAACAATGAATGGGTTGTATAAATGGATGGCCATTTGGATTGACTAATGCACCCAAAAATTTCATGAGATTAATGAACAAGGTATTGAGAACTTTCATTAGAAAATTTGTGATTGTCTATCTTTATGACATTTTGTCTTTCAATAAAACAAAAAAAGAGCATATGACGCATTTGAGGATGGATTTGGAGGCATTGGAGAAAGAGTAGTTGCATAGAAATGTGAAGAAATGCACAATATTTCAAGAAGAGTTGAGTGTATTTGGGGCTTGTAATTTCAAAGAATGGATTGTAGATGGACTTGGAGAAAGTAAAATATATTGGAGTGGTCCACTTCTCACAACATAACAAAGATAAGGAATTTCACAGGCTAATTAATTTTTATAGGAAGTTTATTAGAAATTTAGTGGTATTCATGCACCAATCACGGAATGGATGAAGGGAAAGAGTTTTCATTGGACAAGTGCAACTCAATTTTTTTTTGAGTTGTTGACAAAGAAGGTAACCGAAGCTCATGTACTTGTGTAACTTGACTTTATTGTATTTCAGGTAGATTGTGATGCTAGTTCAATAACTATTGGTGTTGTTTTAAGCTAAGAAGGCGGGCCCATAATTTTTTTTAGCAAGAAGTTATATGAGGTGAATAAAAGGTATTTTGTCTATGATTGAGAATTTTATGCCATTTCTCAAGCATTGAAGCATTGGAGACACTATTTGTTCTCAAAAGAGTTTGTGTTGAACATAAATCAACAAGCATCGAAGTTTATCAATACTCGGGTCAAGTTAGATCAATGACATCTGAAATTGATATAGTTTTTGTAAAGTGATTCAATTTTTGTTAAGCACAAAGTTGGAAAGGCAAATTGGGTAGTGAATGCATTGAGTACAAATTTCTATGCTTGTAAAATGACTAATGTAGTTTTGAGTTTTAAAATCATCAATGCAATGTATAAAGAAGACCCCTATTTTGGGAAAGTGGTGCAAATATGCAAGACCCATGCATTGCAAGATAGGATGGCATATTTGGATTTCTTCTTGTAGGATGATTATTTGTTCAAGAACAAGCAATTGTGTATTCTAGATTCTAGAATGGTCCTTGAGAGAAAATGTCATTAGAGAACTACTTTATGACAATCTTGGATGATATTTTGTGAGAGGTAAAACCCAAGCATTGTTGGAAGAAAAATATTATTGTTTGGGTTTGAAGAAAGATGCCAACAAATTTGTGTAAAGATGTAGAGCGCTCTAGTTAGCCAAAGGGAGAAGCCATAACACATGTATGTGTATGCTTTTTCCTATTTCAAAATGGATTGTGGGAAGACATATTGTTATCTCCCGGATTTTCCCTAGAGGAAAAGTCCCAACCTCTCCAAGGGGAAAACCTAAGGACACTACAGGTAAGTTGCCAACTGTCACCTCGACAACCTTGCCTCTACACTTCTAGGCTAGGGTCACTAACCTAAGGGGGGAATCTCGTATGGTCAAGCTAAGTCCTATCGTTGTAAATACGGAAGGGTGAGGACAAGGGCTAGCGTTGACTCGGTTTTAACTTCTCTAGACGATTGATTCAATGAAACAAGAGAAGACAATACTGGATAATGCTTGGAACTATCATTCATTCATCAACAACCCAAATGCCAATCAATGACGTGTCTTTGAGTGTTTATTTAGCTATCTCACATGCATCAAAGGTTTATTCATTAAATGTCATTTCTTCCATGATCATTCAAGTGCTTGTAAAACAAAGATATTCTAGGCAAGACCCAAAAGAAAGAAAAAGGCTTCTAGTCAAAGGGTGTGCCTTATGCTACAACCCTCAAATATACCTATAGGCTTGAACACCCACAGTACGAGAGGGTAACGATGCACTGTAACAGTCCGACAGTCGAATGGTTGGTTTCGGGTGGCCTAGGGGATTTCCGATATACTTGAAGGTAAGTGGAAGTAATATCTGGGTTCAGGTGCTGTCTAATGCAATACTACTCGAGTGGGTACCAACAGGGTTACAAGGACTTCCAACAGGGTGAGCAAAAAGCTCAAGCCCTTTGAAATCTCATGTATCCTTGCGTGTATTGTTCCCAAATTGTAGTTTCACATGCTTAACGACAACTCCATGGCGTTATTTATAGACATCAGTGTACGTCTCTAGCCTAAAAATCACTAAGGGTCATGCCCAGGAAAATATCTATCATAACTTGCATTTAACTTGAAGTGCTAAACACTCACATCGATGTACCCATTCATCATGTAATTTACACAAAGAGAGTAGATGCTCAAATCAAATGGTAATGCAAGTCAAGGTAAGAGCATGGATTTATAGAAAATATGACTTCGACGGACAAAGCTCAATTTAAAACAAATACTTGGAAAAAATATATCAATTCAACGCACCACCGTTTATCTCATTTTATCACAATTAATCCAATGATATCAAAATGGAAGATTTATTCAATGTGTCGATATGCCATTTGTCACCATTCAACCATACATTGTTGATCAACAAAGTTGCTAAGTATGTATTTCCATTTAAACATTGCAAGTTCTTTTCAATTTTTTAAGGATGCCTATGTGTCATTTTACCATTAGTCAATAAAATTGCAAAGCACAAGTTTCAATGTATGCCATGAGCATATTAGTATGTGATATTAAGCTCTTATTCATTCATTGTTGATAAGCCCATGACCATAAAAAAACTGCAATCATTATATTGAATGTGTGCTCAATTTCAGAAGATATCATAACCATTCATTCATGTGAAGAACCAGATTGAACACATATTACTTCTTTCAAAGCACAATATTCGGTAGCGAAAATAAAGTAGCGCGACAATGATTTCTGTGTGTCAAAGTGTCATCGAACCAAAACTTTATATCATGAACCAATGAAAGATTAATACCTAGTTGGCACATTCAACGTATTCAACGTAATCATTTGTTAACCTAATGAAATGTTTTCGTTTCATTAATTGTAACACATCAATGGACCCTCTCACCTAAATGAACAAACTTGTGAAGCACCAAGAAGTTAAACCGGACACGATTATCACATAAAATCATTGTTTGTTTGAGGTATTGAAAAAACTCAAATTCGATAATTATATAGGCTGATAGGTATCAATGTGTAGGACGTGAAATTCAACAGTGAAGTCTGGCGAATCTGAGTTAATAGGCAAGTAAGGCATGCATTAAAGGGAAAAATGGTCGTTTGGGTTACCTTAGAATCGTTTCATTGACAGGTGCTGAGCGATATGCCACTAGCTAATTTGTAAAGGAAAGCTACAACCAATGTATCTCTTCAGTAATTAATTCACCACACATGCCATGAACCAAGAAAAATTATAGCAACGGTATTAAGTGTAGTGAATAGCAATTATAGCACGGTCCTCAATTTTTTTTTTGGATTTGTAATGTAGCAACGATATTACTTACTCAAAATTTGAGAATAGTATTATCAGTGGTTAACATTTATAAACATGGAACATTGATCAATGAACGAACAAACCTGAAACCCTGTCTATGGTAAGAAAAAAAACTCAGGGATCGCCCCCTTCCAAAGATGCCACGAAAATGACACACACCATCACCGTGGTCACAATCAAGGAATCGATTGGTTTTTACTCAGCAAAATGAGGGGACGATGCATCAATCTGAGAGGTCGTTGGGCCGATCTTGTCTCTACAACAAAATAAATCTAGCACCCCTTCAAAGGCAATTAGATCTCAAATTTGGCTCTTTGTGACCCTACAAAGATTATGAAACTCGTTTTTGGGTTTTGAAAACCCTCACAAATTTGTCTCTATGTGTAAATCGAACATGCAATATATGAATTAAATATTGTAGGGTTTGATGATGAAGATTGGTTGTGGACAAGAATTGCTCCAAACCCTACATGTTGGATAAAAATAATACAGTGAAATAAAATAATCAGCCAACACATGTATAAAGAAAAATTGAAAGATTTAGCAATGAAGTTTAAAAAATAAAAAAAAATTGACAGAAATTTTTTGTAGGGGTTTTGATTGGATTTTGTTTTTGAGAGTGCCTTATTTATTCATTGGGCGATGGGGTTTACTTAGATTTGGTGAAAATCCTTTTAAAGAAAGATTTGTTGGAGATCCTCACACCAGCTGGTGAGCATGAGGATGATCCAAGCTACGACAAATTTATTGGAGAGTTCCTGTGGAGGGGATGATCATCACTAAATCAAACCACAAGGAAATGTTAGAAATTTTAATTAAATTTTATATGCAAATGCCAAGTTCCACACATTAGCCTTTAGAAACATAAAATCTAATTAAAAATAACCAGGAACAAAATAGGCTATGAACCATACCTTGTCTAATCGAAATTCTTGCAACCCTTACTCAATCAAGAAATCACCATAATCTAACCGTCATTAAAACATAAGAGAAAATTCACCAAATAAAAAACAAAACTTACACCAACAATGCTAAGCAAAGTACTTCCTTCTTATTCTCCAATATCTTTACAAATGAGAGGCCTTACCCTTTTATAGATGAAGATGAGGCATGAAACCACTTACAAAAACCATGGGTAAAAATAATACCATGGGTAAAATCATTGAACCATGAGCAAAATAATATTTTAAATGTGCTCTTACAATAAAATAATGATCTTTCCCTTTGCTAAGGTCAAACCTTAATAAAATAATGATCTTCTTCCTTAGACACAGTCAAATAATGATTTTCTTCCTTAGAAAAGGTCAAATCACAATAAGATAATGATTTTCATGGTACACCCCCTCGAGGAGAGTGTCAAATTGGTCAAATAAGCCTAACATCTTGCTTCATTGATGAAATAAATCACATGTCAAATTGAAATTCGCCCTTCCACTTAAGTTATGAATTTATGCATGTGCTCAAATAGGAAAGGGGGTGGTCCATGTGTCCAAAGGGTCCAATGTTACTCCAATGTGTAATATCTACCTAGGATGATGGGTCTAGCCGCTTAGAAAATCACTAATTCATAGTTCCAAGTGACAATTTCCTAGTAAACATAACATTTTAATTTAATTTTGACACTTGCCTAAGTTTTACCTAGGGAAACATTGTTAATAGTTTTAAATAAGCCCACTCCTAAGGAAAACCCATATTTCCTAAGTTTTTTAGGTGGAGGATAGGCAATTAGCGAGATTAGTGATGAAAGGGAAAGGGGGAAAGTTCATGTGACGACTCTCAAAGTCCTAGACATGCATAGGTCAATCTTTTACCTTTTTTGTGCCTCTAGCTTTATTTTAGCTAGTCTTTTTTTACAATAGCCTTCTAGAGGGAGCCTTACTACTTAGGTTTGCACACACTTCCCCTTTCTTTTCTTTTGATCAATCATTATTTTTTGTAAGTCCTTTTTCTTTAGATAGGCATTTTGCTCTTAGGACTTTGAAAGGGGGGGACCATAGTGAAGTAGTTTGTACTTTATTTTCTTTGCTCTTTACCTCTTCAACCTTCGTGGCTTTATTTGATTTAGGCCTTTAACTTTGACCTTTCCTTTTGACCTTTGAGTAGTCATATATGATGGGATGCAACTATTTTTTTATTGTGGATGGAAACGAGTGATACTTATGAAGATGGAAAATGCTTAGTATGGTTAGGATATGGATTACACTATCCCGTGTAAACACCTAGTAATACGAGTAATCTCTGAAGAGGGCACACTTCTAACTAGAAATATGTTCCCAATGGTAATACAACGCAAGTGAGGAAACTTTATATGCTATGGCATCCTAGTCAACCGTAGTAAGGTAACCACAACTTCATGACATGCCAGGGGGTTATATTTGTAAGTTTTAAACCTGTGAAGTAAAGCAATGCAAACAGATTCTTAAGCAAAACATAAATTAATCAATGGCTCATACACACAGTGCACAAAGATTTATGCTGGAAACCCTTAACTGGGAGAAAACTAGCCTTCTTTGGTGCCGCACCTTTCAACTTTTCATTCTATTAATTTCACCATTCACAATACAATATATACAATATTTTAGGTATTCCGTAGATACTAAAACCCTAATCCCTTAATGCGGGATTAATTTAGAAAACCGCTAAAATAGCAAAAACCGCCCAAAAAAAAAATTTCGGGGCGCTGCTCCGGGCTACCGCCCGGAGCCGAATGCTGTACGTAACCAGGGGGGGCCAAACCTGGGCCCCCCTGAGACCCCCCAAGAAAGCGCCCAACACACACGACACAAAGATCAAAAGAAGTTGGGATTGTCAGACACAGTTGTCGAATCTGACACGCCCACACACACACATGCAAAGAATATAACACATACCCAACAATATTATCATATTTTAACAAATATTACACATGGAGCATTTATGGACTGACTTGGACCATCAAGGTGTATCTGAGCATTTGAAGTAAGCACATCATGGTTCATCAATCTGACATCATGTCACAAATTGGAGAATATAAAGGACCGAGTCTGGAATTGGTCATAGATGAATGAAAGCTCGTGCAAGCAGGTACATGATACCATTGTAAGGGTATCCAAAGGTTGCTACCCTTGAGAGGGTAACACTTCCCATGGACTTTGTGCTCTTTTTGCTTTGTAAACATCGGGGAAATGATTCAATTTTTGTGGTAGATGGATTTTCAAAGATGGCTCATTTTATGTCATGTAAGAAAACCAATGATGCAAGCAATGTGCTGAAATATTTTTCACAGAAGTTTTGAGGCTACATGGTTTTCCTAAGATTATTACATTTGATCAAGCATTAAGTTTTTGAGCCATTTTTGGTCGGCTACATGGTTTTCCTAAGATTATTACATTTGATCTCCATTAAGTTTTTTTTATTTCATTTTTGGACCATTGTTCATGGAAGAAGATGGGCACACTATTGTGTCTTAGATTAACCTATCATCCAAAAACAAATGGAAAATGGAAATTGTAAAGCACATATGGGTAGTTTGTTGTAGTGTTTAGCTGTAGAGAATACCAAGTAGTAGAATACAATACTAATTTTGGTAGAAGTTGCATATAACAACTCAATATACCGAGCAACAAGATATGCACGATTTAAATTAGTATGCGGAAGGGCCCCAACATGGGTTCCAAATTTGGTGATTTCACCCATAGAAAAGGAGGCAATGATGATGTAGAGGCATTTATGGAGCAAATGTGTGAGCTGCATCAATAAGTTAGAGTATGATTGGGAAAGAGCAATGAGAAGTACAAAGAGTATGTAGACAAGTTATTTAGACAAAAGACACTCGGGGAAAATGATTTTGTCAAGGTCTACTTGGGAAAGGAGCAATTTCTCAAGGGAGAATACAACAAGCTTTAGTAAAAGAACATTGAGCCTTGTAAAATTTGCAGAATGTTTAATGATAATGCATATGAAGTAGAGTTATGAACATAGTATAATATTTCTTCGATTTTTAATGTCATAGATCTCTCCAGACACAAAGGGAAAGCTATAGCAAAAGGGTGAAAGAACATAATAGATTGGGGATAACAGTTGCCCAAGAAAATGCCAAAAGAGATTGGAGAAGTGGTTGATGTAAAGTACCCAAATACAAGATAAATGGAGTATAAGTGATACTTACTGAAGTGGAAGAATTGACCATCTAAAGATAACACTTGGATTTTGGAAGCAAAGTGCTAGCAATTATATCAGTGAATACACTCAGAAGATTTCCAATAAAGGGAAAATGATACAAAGGCATTTGAAAAAAATTCCTAGTATAAATGCAAAATCTATAGAGGTTAAGCAGTTCAAGGAAATGTTGTAAAACTTGAGTGTAGATAAATTGCGGGCTCAAGAAGGTCTGCAATATTGAGATGTGGAATGTGTTGAAAACATGCAAATTTGATGGTAGGTAAATGAGTTTGGAACTGTGAACATGAGTGCAGATTTGCAAAACTTATGTGTGGACTACATAAATGTCTACAAGTTGTAGACCCACAATGCTTGGTTGTGGAGATTTGGAAAGGTCGTGGGTGAGACACGATGGTCCCCCATTATGGATGACAAATGTGAAAGGCTAGGAGAAATGACATTGTTGTGTATGGGTTAATGTAGAACCATAAAGATCTGGGAGTGGATTGAGTGGAGCCTCGTGAAGGAATATTGTGGATGAAGAGGTATGAAGTGGCCTTGAGTTGTAGTTATGTAGATGAATATGGTTATCATTGGGAGAGTTGCATGTGGAAGAGTTAGAATTGTAGAGCATGAAAATTTGCATAATGGAGTGTAGAAAGATTGAAAGTGCAGATATTACTGGAAAGTGGAATTTCCAAAAATTGGGAGGCATCAAAGTTTTAGATAGAAAGGGACTTCAGGGCTTTTGGCATGGAATGAATTTGTAGAAGGGTTACGGCAAAGAAGTTCTAAAGGACTTTCAATGTTATCGTAACTTTAGGAGTTTAACTTGGAATGGAAAAGAACCATGGATGAAGGCGACCATAGAGACAACAAATCCTCTAGTGGAGTTTGGAACTTTTAGAACATGTTCAAAAACTTCAAACTCATTTTGCTCACGGATAAAGACCGCCAGGTCAAAGGACAACAGAAGAATAATTGAATGTGGAAAATTTTGAGCCGCAAAGTCAATTTAGAGAAAATGAAAGAGCAACAAGAAACAAAAAAGATGAAGATGCAATGTTGTGAACATAAGTGGACAATGAAACTTGGAAGAAAATGATGGGATATTTTGAGTTGCAGGGACCTTTCAATCTTGCAACTATTGCAAGGAAATAAAAGAGTGGATATATAATGTAGAAGGGTTAGAGGAAGAAGTCTGAAAAACAAAGAGCGAAGGATTGAGGGGTTTAAGAGTGGAATGGTTGAGGGAGTAGAATTGGGTAGACAAGGAATCTATTTTATTTTTTATCATTTGTGTTGGTAAGTTAATGTAATTTTATTGGAAATCATTGTTTGAGAATTGAAATGCTAGCTATTTGAATTTGCAATTGCCTAACTTGTAAGTTGCAAGTATTTGTTGTTTGGGGCAAACAAAGTTTTATGTGGTTGGTTGTGTCACATGTTTGCAAGGGATATTTGTGGACATCCTAGGGAATGCCTTGGATCATTCCTTGTGAAAGGGATCATTTCAGGGAAACCTTAGGGATGCCCCATACAAATGAGAATGTTTGGGCATCCTAAAATTCCTACAAGAATGCCTAGGTGTCCCCTTTCACCGACTTTGAAGGAAAATTAGATTTTTTTCCTAGCTCTTATAGCTTATAGGGATCACTTACATTTGTTTTAATCCACCCACAAGACCCTAAACCATCGTGCAATTGTGCAAGCAAGAGCTTTGCGTAATATCAAGTTGAAGAAAAACTAGAGCAACTTTTTTAGAGTGTGGAGGTTCATTTTGGAGTTTGGCATAGTAGGGTTTAGGGTTGCAACAGTGTAAGGGACAAGTTGTGAGTGAGTACAAGTCCAGTTTTTAGATTTCCATTAAGATTTTCAAGTCCTTTAGATTTCCAATTTTAATGACGTCCTCTTTTAATGACTAAAACCCTCTAGTGGGACACACCATAAATTTTCAAAGCCCCCCATTCAAGCAAAAGCTCAAACTTCAAAGACAAAATGAGTCGCTCTTATTCTAATAATGAAAAGGAGGGATTACACAATGAAAATAAGAACCCCTTGCCCATCTTAAACCTTATCATTCAAGGCAAAATGTAATTTGAACTTGATAAAATTTCTGTGGCCAAAATACCTCAAAAGAAAGCTAAAAACAAAGGTGGGTCATACCTATGTTTATGGCATTTTTGGAATACCGTTTTTTAAGGAGTTACAATAAGGTGAAGCGACTCATTTTTGCCATCATTGCTTGTGGCCCATGGGGTTTAGGGTCACCCAAGAATTACCAGGCAAAAGAAATATGAAACACTTAGGTTGCAAATGAATTCTATCAAGCAAGTACCCCAATGTAGCATGAGGGAATGATGTGGGGAGTTAAGTAAGGGTTTGAGGATCTAGTGGATTTGGGTAAACTATGAGGGATTCATATATGATGCATAGTACAAAAAGACTTGCTATAGGGACAATCATAAAGAAACATTTAACTTGTAACTTAGAGAAGATGCAAGATGATGGAGGTTTGCTAATGGCATTCCCTTGCACGTTTCCCACTTTTAATTTCAAGGAGATTTTCAGAAAGACTTTAGTTGTAGGGCTTTCCTTTACCTCATTGGGTGAGAGCAAATTTAGGACATCATTATTGTTCAAACAAGTGTCCAAACTCCAATATTATCATGTAGAAGAAGGAGATGAGACACAACGAAATGAGGGTGGGGTGCTCTATTTTTATGGATGGTTGGATAGATATCAATAGTTGTCCACTTATCAACATCATTATAACATTTTTAGTTGGTCTCTTCTTCCTCCTAATAATTGATTGTTTTGAAAAATAAGGATTCAACTTTCCAATTTGAGATTCTTAAGGATACCATAGATGATGTTGGACCCTCCAATTTGGTGAAGATAGTTAGATGCAAAACATTTTTGTTTGTTACTTATGTTACTGGTTTATAGTAGGTATAGACGTATTTATTAGACCCCATGTTGTTTTCATACATTAAACAATATATTGAAGGAGATTGGTAAGATTGGATGGATCTCATAATTATTTGCAATTGTTAGGGATTTGCAAATATATATCTACAACCACAAATACCTATATAGGTATTTACATGTCTCATTCAATGAAGGAATTCCTTAAAGATTTAAATACAAAATATGCTAGTTACTTCAGTTTATTGGAGAGGATGATTAAGGTGTAAGAGACGTAGTCTATGTTGATATCTATTTATTAATCTAGAAGGGGAGAGTTCAAGACAAATGATAGAACGGGTGTGAAGAAGTGGATGTCAAAGGATGATTGGTGGGCAGATTATGGTGCATAGTTGCATGAACTGCTTCAATAATAGAAGTCATTTGTTATGGAAAAAGAGATTCCCTTAATTTGGGGGAGATGCGCAAGATGCTTGAGAGCATGTTGGGCTGGGTAAGATTCTTCATTAATGAGAGGGATCCCATAGTACGGTTTGACACAAGGCAGATCTCATCCATCATTTATTGAAGGTGGAACAAAATGAATACACGATTACACATAAAAGTCTATGCACTTATCCTCAGTGATGTGGTGAAGCATAGGAAACTGCTTGTGATTGATGATTATGATAGTAGAGGGGTTCCTAACTGCTATTGCGAAGATGCTCACTATTGGTGAGCCCTAGGTGCTTCCACAATAGTTCTTATAATTTGTAGTACTTGCTGACCCCCTTAAGACATTGAGAGTGAGGGAGGATATACAACCTATCATTCAAAATAATCCACTTGAATGATGGAGGATGCATGCAAATGGAGCTCTAGAGCTTCAATAACTTATTATCCATTTATTTTCCTAGAGTGCTAGTTCCTTTGCTGTGGAGAGTAACCAATTAACCCATAGCTTCATCCACTTTATTGATGCAGGAACATCCTTCAATGTTCTAAGTATGAGCATGTGATAGTTGAGTGTGCCATAGGAAAATACAATAAATACATGATAGAAGTAAAGTGTGATAGATAGAAGCGCAAATGAAGAAGCATAAGTGCAACAGAAAGGTACAATGCAGAATTTAGGTGTGGAGGAAGCAAGCAGATGACATACATAACAACACATGAAGAAGGATGATGACATCAACAAGAACAGGACAAGGAGCACATATGAAGAGTGGAATACGAGGATGAATGTGCCCAGGAACAACACACAATGCACTGAAGGGAGACAAAAGGTCATAAAGGAGAAACCAGCAGAAGTTGAACAAGTATGAATAAATCTGAATAGCGGGATCAGAAGTTGAGGCGACAAGGAGGAGATGAAGAGTTGCAGAAGAATCTAAATAGCTAGCTAGTGGAGTATAAATAGTGTGTTGTTTGTGAGAATAGGGAGGCCTTGTTCACTACAAAGTCAGTTGTAGAGTTGTTAGAGAGTTGGGTAAGAGGCAGAGTGGCAGAGCATTGAGAGTGTAAACTATGAATGTGAAATATGTATTCTGACCATGTTAACCAATAACACCTGTGAAAACTTCAAGAAATCTGCAAATTAAACATTTCAGAAATTTCACCTCAACCTTGAGGTTCTCCAGATCTGTTTTCTGTGAACCTCCAGCTTTAGGGATGAATCTGAAATATAGATTATCGTAGTATATATTTCACGTATATCCAACCAGATACATAAGGCAGCCCAAGAAAATAAGCATTGAACAAATGTACTTCAAGGGAACTATGTTTTAAGCCCCAAGGGCACAATCCCCCACAAGAAAATAAGCATTGAACAGATTTGTTTCATTGACAAATCTGCCCTCTTAGCGTCTATTTAATTGTCAAATCATTCAACAAAATCTGCTCACTGTTATGTTAAATTAGCAGACAGAACCAACACTAGAAACTTGCTCATCTCCATGAGAACATAAGCTGAAAATCGGATCTGCAGGTACACAAAGTTTGGACAGCAAGCACACTTCATATATACATAAAAATGGAGTTACAGGTACATACCAATAGCATATCACAAGTTGGTACAAGATAGTCCTTAGAGTTTATGACAAGCTAGGACTCTCCAATGTATCCAAAGCCTAGCTAGGGCATCCACCATCAATAGAAAACCCTAATGAGGCAGTCATGGCCTAGCAAGGCATCCCACCAAGCTACTCTTAGCCACTTCAAAGGCTCAACAACAAGATAGCATAGACACCAACAAGTCCACCCTTGATACTTCTTCAAGCTTGCCTCACACAAACTCCACAATTAAATTGCTCCAAGTCTCCTCTACGTTTTTTTTGCCACAAACCTTAGGTCCTTCTCCCAAAAGGACATCAACCCTAGCACATAATTTCTTCTTAGGGTTATCTCACTCAAATCATAGCACATTCCAACCCTTGCATCACACAAGCACAATGACTCCAAGACAAGTTCAACAACATTATCATCAAGTGTTTTCGCCAAGATCCATCCAAGCATGACATCTCACCAAGCTCCAAGGTTTTGTGACTTCTCTAGTATTCCATGTCATAGAAGTACAAGGCTTCAAGAGCATCCCAAGCGCTAGTCTTCTTTTCATCATGTCTCCCCTAGAGTTTCTATTACAAACCCTAGCACTACCTCTCTTGCATCAACACAAGAGGCAAGGCTTCTCCATGACAATACAAAGAACGAGTAACAAAAAGAATCAAGGCTTTCATCCAAGTATTCAACCATGTGTTCTTCTCTAGGATCAAGCTCAATCATCCTCTTGCATCCCACAAGCAAGGACTCCAAAAACATCTTCAAGTGCTAGAATCCATCTTCGTGTCACCTCTATAGTTTACATCACAAACTTGTTGATGGGTCCTAAATCCCTTGACTCAACAGTAGGAACTAAACCCGCCACCAAGGCCCAATTAGACTCTGCAGCGTTTAAAATGGAATGGTTCTCCAGATCTTGCGATCTGGCCAATTTATCGATGGGCTTTTGTGTTTTCTTGTGAAGGCTCTTCCTTCAGTTAGGACTGTTTTCTTCTGTATTTTCTGTTGGGTGGGGCTAATATGAGAGATGCAAGCCAGTGTAAACCAACTTGACAAACAATGGGATTAAGTTTTAACTACCGGGGAAGAGGTTAAGCTTGGGATAACCCGCTGCTCAACATGCAGACAATTACTCTATACCAGAGGCCTAGTACTAATACATTAACCATGTGAGCATCCAATTACTATCTAAGAAACTAACTATCAGGAAGAAAGCACATATGTAATAAGATAATGGCAAGCAAAATAATTCATCTACCATAACCATGCATCACATAATCACACAATGATTTATCTTCATCATTAAAGCAAAGAACATCAAGACATTGCACTAGATAACTTGACAACAGAATTAATTGCTCTTACTCATTACTGCATCATTCATGAAACA
>SNQJ01S0038727.1:55932-69286 GCA_010110895.2 Picea sitchensis
ATACGCATTACCCTTCTTGTTGTCCTCCAAAGCTTCCAAATATTATTACCAAAAGAAGTGGTCTTGGAGAGGAATACTCCAAAACCCTAGAGCAAGAATGAAGTGAAATCGAAATCACAAGAGAAAGAGAGAGTGAATTGAAAATCAAGTAGCATAACAATAGCTCAAGATATGGTGAGTTGGGAGAGAGAAAAGAGATCCATTTATACTTGGAGAGGCAAACCTACCTCTCTTGGATCTATGCCAAGTGTCCACCACCAAGCAAATGAGTAGATCTCTAGGATAGGGCACACCTCCTAGGGTTTGCACAATAGATCTAGGGTGTAGAAAAATAGAAAAATTATTTAGATAGATCTAAGGGCATGTAGGAAGTGTGGGATTTGTGCCATGGGAGGTGAAAAGGCTCAAATAATTTTTAAATAATTATTTGTTGAGTTTCAAGGTGAGGGAGGGCACACCTCTTGGGATGAGGAGAGGAGATGAGAGGTGAGGAAAGGGTGTGAGGTGTTGGGATCACACAAAGGCCAAAGGAGAAGCATGGGATCCGTGCTAGGGTGAGGTGAAGAGTTTCTCAAAAAAGAAAAACGTAACTTTTAATGGAGAGATGAAAAGGAGGGCGTAACTCTCTTGCAGAGCGCTCCCCTTGGTCAAAAACTAACCCAAATGTAAGTATGGGTAAGGTGGAGTAAGGGGGATCACCTCTAGGGATGGTAACAAGGTTAAATGAAGTGAAAGATTAGGAGAGGGGGCCACACTCAAGTCACAATTAAATTAAAAAAAGAAAAACGTCAATCCCCCTAGGGGGGCGCAACTTTTGAGTGTGGAGGTGGCAAAAGGGGTTAAACAAGGTTGGGAGGCTAAGGTTATGCTTAGGGTCTCTCTCTCTAACCATCATTTCAACATTTCACATCATCTAACTCATTATTACAATTTTTACATTTTGCCATGTTTAGACTTTAGCAATTAAAATTGCTGTTATAGACTGACTGACACTCTAGGTGGACTAACCCATGGCTAAAGTTGTCCGACTGAGCTGAGACTTGGTCCAAGGATGTAGGAGGTGCTATTCCATTTCTTTTGAGCACAAATACTCCTATCAAAAGTCCAAGGATCCAGTTTTTACAATTATTGCTCAAAAATAATTAATTAATTAAATAATTAAACCTCCAAACTTAGGGAAATTTAATTAAAAATTAATTGATTAAAAAAAACTAACCTAGACTCGATGGAATTCCGCAAAACTTTCTATGATGTCTTGCATGGTCATTTACAATGAATTCCCTATATAGTTACCAAAACATAAGCCCACTAGAACGTCGTTCACCACTTTGGAGGACATATGTAAAGTGTGAGGGAAGAACTCAAGGGAAATCAGTAAGGCTGAAAAACCCACTGATATCCTGAGGATAAAAAACCCTCGGTGAACGGAACTCTCCCAGTGAACCGATGCCAAGGTAACTGACCTAGACATGATTCATGCAGACCTATTACATTATTAACCCACGCAGGGGTGCGGAAATTCCAAATACAAAAATAAGTGCTGGGCCAAACACTGCCCTATAGAACCAAAATCTTCGACAATCATGGCATCTGATGATGCAATCTCTTCATGGCACATGAGTTGACCACCGGTGCTAAATGGGCGGTCAACAAGTTCCAATTTAGTGCAAGGTTCAATTGGAGTTTGCATGCATGACTATTCTTGGCCAAGGAAGGCACACCACTTAGAAGAAGAAATATCTATTTAATTAGTTTTTGAATGGAGAAGGGGTTGGATCCTAGGGCTTCATTCCCCCTTGTACTTGTAATTTGTTCTTGAGCCTTGATGTCAATAAAATGAATAGTTTGGTCCTCATCTTCTCTTTTCTTCTGGCATGTTAATTTTATCTTGTTGCTACTGCAATTCTCCCGCTCAATCCAGTTTATTTGTTTCATATGCTATGTGGATTTGTTCTTCCATTAGTTCTATGTACTATGAACATTTGTGATTTAACAATGTGATTCAAATCCTCAGAAGTTCATAGTGTTAGGGTTGGGTTCAATTATTGTGTTAATCAGACTTTGCTACTTGCAACTTTGACTTGATGGAGTGCTTAGTTTGCACTTATGCTTGACTTGGTCTTGAAGCAGCCAGGATAAAATTGTATGCAGGTTCTTTTCCTTACAGACCTCACTTGCCCTACAGTGATAAGGAGGTTGACTTGCCTCGATCCAATTCATTTGAACCAGATGCCCCATTGGATTTCTCCACTTCCACTCAGAGCTCTATTTAGCTTTTGACTCTATAGCCCAGGGAGCAGTGCTGGTCTTGTTGGATTCATCCTTCCCTCGTTGATATATCCTTCTTTTGAGTGTTCTCTGTTTCTTGATCTAATTTACTCCTGAGCTTGATTTGCAGATTAGAAGCAACACTTAGGGACACCCTATGAGGCTGGAAAAGCACCAGCCTGAAGCAAGAGACATGAATGCTGAGGTGATAATGGGCATTGTGTCTAAAGTTGCAGAGTCTCCACTGACGCCTACAGTGAGGTTTGGGTATTATCAAATTGGTGTTGTTGCTGGGGACTAGGTCGAGTCCTTGTAAATCAGTAGTCTATGCTACAACAACTTTGATGAAAAACGTGCTTTAAAAATATGTCATCTCATATAGCGACTCCACTGAGGATTGAAGTCTTGTTCCTTTGAATTTGAATGACCTATTGTGGAGGGTGAGAGCAAACGGTAGTGTTTGAAACATTAGAAGCTCTCACTTGGTGACTCCACCATGGACACAAGCCTTATTCTATGAAAGAAGAAAACTGCTGAATCATTGGAAGATCTAGTTGATTATAACTATGGCATAATCTCATGAGTATTTAGCTGCCATGTATGCCCCATTACATATTATTTCCGTAGAAGGGCAACCTCACTCATTCCCACATAAATGAAGGAGGAAAGTCCCAAAGTTTTAGGGAAATGACTGTATTTCTGCTAAAGATCACTTGGATATTTTGGGTTTATTTAGAAGGTTTACATGGAGTATGAAGATGTATTATAAAGTTATTTGTTTGTAGATTAGAAGGAGATGCTAAAGAATGGTATCCATGTGATGAGAAGACCCCTATAACAGAGTGGTCAGTGCAGAGGAGGAAGACTTGGGATGATGGTTCCCATGAGATGGAACACCAGCAGTGGGCTTCTTCATATGAAATTTCCAGCATTGTTGATTGGATGCTCCTTACTTTGACAGCTGGTATGTACCAATTTTGAAGATGATGAATGTTTAGAGGACTGCCCTAAAGAAGATACACCTGCCCCTTCTCCAGAAAAGTCATCACCGGAAGATGATCTAGATACAAACTACCCTTCAGTATCCATTGAAGATCCCAGTGTGATGGACAATGCTAATCATGATGATAAGATGGATGACAGTGATTCCAATGAAACTGATGATGAAACAGAACATGGAACTGACAATCTTGAAGACCCCACTCTGAATTTTATTGCTGTCAAGAATATGGTATTATTACTGATGATGAATTGAAGGATAATAATACCATATCTTCTTTTTCTTGCTGTTCTGAATTTAATGGTGAATCATGTGGGGCTGTGGAGGAAAATGAGGTATATAAAAACCCTCTTTTTGATAGAGATAAACCAACTTTTTTCACTGCCCCATATGATTACAAACCCGACACACATAAAGGAGCATGTGGGCATCCCTGTTATGATACCTTACTAGAGAATTATGAAGAAAAGAGAAACCTTATATCACAATTTGAAGATACTAGCAGCATTTCATTTGAGCTAGTAAGATCTACTAATTCTGCTCTTTCTTTTTCTTCCATCTGTAAAAACACTGGGTGTTATAAGAGGGAAGAAAATTCAGATTTAAAATATAGCAGCTATAAAGAGCAGAAAGAGAATATAGAAGTGGAGGAAATAAGTCCTCCGCAGAATTTGCTCCATTCATTTAAAGCATACAGCTTTAAGCAAAAATTATGTGATGAGGAGAAGCAGATTTGTGTGACAGCCATGAATAATGAACAGCCTTTGGAGAAGAATAAAAGAATGATAATCATGTCTAAAAGGAGACACCCTGGAGGAGAAGGTCCCTGCTATCCTGTAACAACAACACTTCCCTTTGTTTGCTGCAATTTTGAGAAGTTGTCAAAAACCTGAAGAAGAGAAACATGAATACACACAGAAATCATGGTAAGTTGATCTGATTCAGATTTGGATGGAATCAGTTTTCTGAAGTGGACATATAAAGGCATCTTTGTTTTCAACATGGATATTTAAAGGAATGGAGTTTACAGATTTTCTCTTGCTGTACAGAAGCAGAATGAATGAAATACCAGCTTATGTTTGGAAGCAGATAGAAATGTTTGTTTTGGTCTTTGTTGAAACACAGAGGAAGAATTCATATGATAGATGAAATGCTCAAGGTATTGCATTGAAAGTCTGATTTTACCTAACCTTTTGCTTTTGCTGTTAGGTGGGGTAAGTAGGAGTTTTGAATAAATTCAGTTTTCAGAACATTATAATAAGGCTGTGGCCAGTTTTGAATTACGGTTTCCTTTGGCATTTCACACTCATGGCCTATTTTTGAGTCCTTTTGAGTCTTTGTTTTTGAATGTGCATTAGAGAGGAGTTTTGTTTGGCAGCGGTAGATCAATGGAGTTTGCATTGGTCAGAGGGAGTTCAATGATGATTTACTTCCATGATATCTAAGCCATGTTTGCAGAAATGGTCACAGGGAGTGATCATAGTGTCATGACCTCTAGGCACGACGAACATCATGAAGATTTCCATGCATTCTTCTGTGTTCTAAATATATGCAGGTGCAAAGGTTTAAAAGCATTGTTTGAGGCCCTTATTACTCAGGTTACTGATATCCTTGCAGAGTTTGAGGACTTTCCTCCCAAATCACTCTGGAACACAGTTTCTGATGTTGATGATCTTGATGGATTCATGGGTGAGCAATATGGAGTTCAGGGGGGGTGATAGTAGATACAAGGGGGGTGATAGTAGATAGCCTTATTCAACATTAGTGGGCGGGGAAAGTAAATCTCGTGTTGTAATGATTTCTCTCTGTGCCCCCCATTCAACTTAAGGTGGGGTGTTGGAATTATGTGTAATGATAATCTTCGTATGTGGATATGACACCTTCATGTGTACCATTAATGTATTTGCAATCATGACTCATCCTTTTATTATTTATTATCATTTGTTGTAATACTAGGGAGTGGTTAAGGCTAACCTAGTCAAACTTATACACATAAGTTCATTAACTCCTTTTGGGGGAGATCTCTACTTGAGTTGTGTATACATGCACCATAACTCTCATTTGTGTTGAATCATCTTGAGCTGTCTTATAAAGTGTTTTTTATGCCTAAGGGAAACTATATCTTTGGCATTTTCTTGTGATTTGTATTTCTTTCTTTTATGAGTACTTGTGCTTGGGTTTTTTTTTCTCTCAATCTGGCTCACTAGGGTTATCTGTCTCTAGGGCACATGTGACTGGATTATTGCAGAATTTGGGTTTGTCTGTGGTTCCATTTGAATCTCCTGCTTTCACTTGTGAATCTTAACATCCCCAAGTCTATGATTGCAAATTGGGGTTTACTCTCTCTAGGGCAGATGTGACTGGGTTATTGCAGAATTTGGGTTTGTCTTTGTTTCCATTTGATTCTCCTGCTTTCACTTGTGAATCTTAACATCCCCAAGTCTATGATTGCTTGTGTGCTAATACCTCTGTCTGGTCTTTTAGATGCTACTCTCCAACAACAAAAACCATAGTAAGAAAGTGATTATAATTGTTGTTTTTCTCCAACTGTGCAATTCATTGAGAAAACTAGTAGAACTCAAGAACTACAACTTGGAATCAAGTGGTACTTGCATTGTTGGGACATAGGCTCAAAGATCTTTTTGTACACGTAAGATATCTGGCAAATAGGGCTGTAAAAAGAAAACAAGAATCTCCACAAATCACTATTATGAAAAGGGAATTCAATTAGCTTGTAGTCTAGTCACATAAGGTATCTCGAAATATACTAAGAATTGGGTGCCCGTTAAACTGCTTGAAAGAAGATTCAGAGATCTTTCCAATGATATTATATTATAAGAAAATAACTTCTAGTAAGAACATGGTAAGCTCTGAAATCTATTGTTCTGAAAATTGAGATTCGAGCAATATGCTTGTGACTTGCATACCTGTCATAAAAAAGGAGTATATCTCATGTTGTCTGAATTTTGTTCGAGCCCTTGAAAAGGGGACTAGAGACCTGCTAAAAAATATAACGTTTGTCAGAAACAAATACCTATAGGGGAAACTGCAAGCTCTGCAATTAATGTTTCCAGACTGGAAACAAAAGAAAAACCAAAGATGAGAACTAACTACACAATGTGGACAAGAGAAGTATTTGAATTGCTTGAATGCAACTGTTAATGTTTTACAGTCTACCACATCGCAAGAATTTGATTAGTGTTTTCTTCTTTTTGTAATGGAGACATCAGTCTATTGTAAAAAAATAAAAATTTATCACATGGGTTCTTGGCAACAGTATTGTCTCTGTATTCAAAATGGAGTATTGGGGATAAATTGAAAGACTTACAACAACCAAATTGTTGGGAACTGTGTTGCAGGAAACGCCTGCGCAGGCCGCATACCAGTCCCGGAAATGCAGAAACCAGTATGAAATGGCCTGGAAATGCCGCTTCCCAATTTGGAAATACCGTACAGTATGGCTGACGACATTTCCAGGCCATTTCAGCGAGGAAAGCACAAATTTTTGCGATTTTTTTGGCTTGATGGCCCATCCAAGCACCCATGAAGGGCGTGGGACCCTTAGCTAAAAAACATTTAATTAATGACTAATGAATGCATCTAATCACTCTAAAAGCTTAGTCAATTGATTTTTACATTCATTTGAAAAAAATAAATTTAGAATTCTCTAGAAACACTAACAGACCTTTTTTTTCTATAAGAAAGCATATCATTCACTCATTCCTCACACTTTCTTCAGCAACAAGAGTTTCCTACGACAGCAGCAAGCATTTCACTTGTGTTTTGGAGCATTGGGAGTACATTTTGGTAAATTTCCAGCAAAAGGACAATTGTGGACAGCAAGAAGAAGGGTGTGTGCAACAGATTTATTTGGTGAGCAGATTTATTTACTGTTTTTGCAGCATTCATCATTTCTCAGTGTCATTTCTAAAGCCCATAGAGATCGTCAATAATACGATCCTCTTTGGAAGTATGTTACCAAGCTCAAGCAAATGGGTGGTGGGGGTTCATGTAAATGGAGGTGCAATTTATGTGAAAATGGAAAAACCTACAAGGGCTTTTACACAAGAGTCAAGGTTCACATTTTGCATGAAGGGGTAAAGGGTGTTGATGTTTGTGCACATACTAGAAATCCGAAGGTGAGGGCCACATTTGGGAAAGAGCATAATGATGCTCAAAAGTTGAAGGAACAAAGAAGCAAAATTGGTATTGGTAGCAATACTCACTTGGTTGCTAGCAATGAGCCAAGGATTATCAATGAAACAAGGAAGAGGAGGGCGGTACAACTTGAAGAAAATATATCAAAACCTCCAACTACAAGTAAAGATAGTAGATTGTTGAAAATTCCCAACAATCAAGGGAGAGAAGAAGCCGAGACAAGAGTGGCAAGGGCCATCTATGCTTGCGATATCCCTTTTAATGTGGTTCGATCCCCCTGTTGACAGGATTTGGTGAGGGCAATTAACACAACCCCTCAAGGTTTCAAGGGGCCAAACTATGAAAAACTCAGAAGGGTTTTTCTCAAGAAAGAGAAGCAACTTCTCGAGGATGTTTTAAGACCAATTAGTAGCTCGTGGAGTAGCATGAGGGTTTCCATTATTTTAGATGGATGGACTGATACAAGGCGTAGGCCATTGATCAATGTCATTGCATCATTTCCAAAAGGAGCAATGTTCTCGAAAGCGGAAGATTGTTCAGGGGAGGTAAAAGATAGTAATTTCATTGCTGCTATTGAACAAGTAGGGCCAGAAAATATGGTCCAAGGTATTATAGATAATGCACCTCTTTGCAAAGCTCTAGTCTTGATTGTTGAGGGTAGATACAATCATATATTTTGAACTCCTTGCATTTCCATATTCTAAATTTGATTTTAGAAGAGATTGAGGTTGAAACTGCATGGATTATGGAGGTCAGAAGGCAGGTTAGGGAGATCATAAAATTCATCACCAATCACCACCAGTCTCAAGCAATATATCGAGAATACTTCAAATTGGACTTGCTCAAAGTTGCTGAGACAAGATATGCCTCAAACTTCATCATGTTTGGCTTCCTTGTTGAGGTCAAACCTGCATTAATGAGTATGGTGGTGGGTGTGACTTGGGTTGAGTGGAGACAGGTAGATTTAGAGAGGGGAAGTATGGTGCGAAGGGTGTTAATTGATGAGGATTGGTGGAGCAAGATAGATTTCTTGCTCAAGTTCACATTACCTGCATTTGAGTTTCTCCGAGATGCAGAAACATGCAAACCTTTCTTGGGAGAGATTTATGATGGCATGGATACCATGGTTGAGAAAACTGTGGAAATTATTACACAAGAGGCTCCCACTCTTCTTTTTGTTGATGTTGATTTTGCAGAGCATGTGAGATCTATTATTGTTACGAGGTGGAATGGCTTTAACACTCCATTACACATTTTTGCACATGTTATAAATCCAAGATTTTATGATGAAGAATTCATTGCTCAAAGCAATGGGAAGTGGAAGGCCCCACATAAGGACAAGGAGGTGGCCAATGGAGTGAAGAAATCCTTCTAGAGGTTGTTTCTAGCTTCTTTACAAAATGAAGCGAGGGAAGAATTTGCTTGTTTGCTGCTGGATTAGAGGATTTTGTAGACATATCATCTTTGGATGAGAGGAGCATGAACCCAGTTAAATGGTGGACTTTGTCATGGGGAAAATGGTGTATATTTGCAAAACCTTGCCATTGGTATTCTATCACAAGTTGCAAGTTCTTTATGAGGAGAAAGAAAATGGAGCACCTATGGTTTCATTCATTGCGTGAAGCACAATAGTTTGGGATTGCAAAAGGCTGAGTATCTTGTATTTGTGCATTCAAACCTACGTTTTGTCTCATAGGGGTGAAAAATATACAAATGGGCCTCATAGAGATTGGGATGTGGATGTAGAATGCCTAGATTTGGAACTCTCTCTTATTGCTCTTGATATTGGTGGTGATGCAATCGAAAGTGGAGCTGCCTCTTCTTCCAATTCACACTCTAGTTCCGTTGAACAAGCATCTTGTTCTATTTTTGTTGATGAAGATGAGGATGAGATGGATATGTAATTGTACTTGTCTTTAGCTCATGTTTTATTTATTTCTCAACACATATAAAACATCTATAAAGGCTAATCTTCAATGTAGAGCTGCATCTATAAAGGCTAATTTTGGATTTTGCATCATGTAATCATCTATGGGAGTTAATATAGACATGGTTTTACTGCTAAAATGTCATTTATGTGTATCATTCTTATTTTCTTGCAAGATAATGTGTTATATATATATATATATATATTGTAATGTTCATAACTCACCTAGTCTAGGAAACATTGCTAAGCTGTCAAATCCACTGTCTGATCTGATACTCTGGGGGTTTCTGGATGCGTTTGAGTTAATGTTTTAACATGCTTGGTGATTTTCACATGTGTGTTTCATTCAATTAATGTTTAGGTAGAATATATGATGCATAAAGAATAAGGAACAAACACCATCTCATTCATATGTATTATGAGGGAAAATAGCAGGAAATACAATTATGTGCTGAAAGCAGATGAAATCGTTAGCTAGATCTCGTGGATCGTCACTGGAATACAAGCAAATGATATAAAATACATGTGATCAGATGATGAAGGCAGATCTGTGCATGCACAGATAGATCGACAAAATGCAGTTCCGGAAGCTCACGACAATTGCTGCAGATACTAGAAAAATCACCCTGATGGCTATACTCGACAAAATAGATTGGAAACTGTCCCAAACTGAGTGCCCTGGCCTCTAGGCTGCTCCTGGCAACTGTCCGACTGAAGATCTGACCTGTGAAGCTTTGGATGTCACCCCCTAGGCTGTGTGAGTGCGCCCTAGTGATCCCATCGACAAAATCTGACAATGTATGTCTTGAAATGATCGTCTCGGTCTCCTATGTAATGGGTCGGAAGGGTTTCCTTGGATCTGATCCGGAATACCCCCTGGAACCCCAAATGCCCCTCCTCAAGAGCTGTACACTATCTGGATGTCTGCTACGCTCTGAGAGATTCCACCATCAAAAACTGATGATTGGTGGCTCAAAAGAAGCCCCCTTGCTAGCTCTCAACTGGGTCGGGAGGAATTTGCAAGATAATCCTCGGTCTCGTGCAACTACACAAAACCCTCTCTAACCCTTGTGCCCTCTCTGGCTGAGCTGCGCAATCACTGCAAACTGGATCTCCTGAATAGCACGGTGAAATACCTGGACGGTATCTCCAATAGGCTAGGGTGTGTCTCTCAACACCGAAATCGATCAATGGTGGTGGTTTCCTCCAGAAATCCACAAAACAACAAGGGGGTCGATTTCCTCCTCCTCTGGAAACTGTCTCAACATCAAATCATAACATAATTGTGAATTAGGTTGCTTTACCCTTCCTTTATAGCTTCCCGAAACCCCGTTGTTGACCTTTTCCCTCGAAGTGACTTTAACTTTATTTTATTATTCCTTGATTAAATCACTTAATTAATTAATTAATTAACCATTTTACTTCTAAAAAGTGATTTATCCATCCTTATGGCTTCTTCGACCACTGAAAGTCACTTCTCATCATCTTATCCTGCAATGCTCTTCCTCTCAATTTCGATGAACTATTACACTAAGAGGTTTCTCCAAGTAATATGCCCATTATGACCTTCTTAGTGAATTTAATTAAGATGAGTCGTGACCCATAATAACTCAAAATTACGGAAATTGTCGGAATGCAACAGAACCAAAGCCAAGATGTGCGGAATATATCTTGATGATGAACGATGCAAGTCGGGCCCAATAAAACCCCTCAATATCTCCTGAACTCTCTGTCACCCCTATCTGGCTACTCTGGTAGGCATAACACATTGTAATGTAATAATGTCCAAAAATGGAGACATTATAGTCCTCCCTGCTGGAATATTGCTTGTCCTCAAGCAATAACCGAATCAATCTGCATATGATACCGGGGTCCCATATCCACCTGTGTGACACAAAGATGACTCCCCTCAAGATGGGGCCTCTCCAAGTGCTCACCACGCATGACACCCAAATGCTCCTGATGAGTAGAATGATCAATGGACAAAGAATCTCAGTCAACTCCCCAAGCAATCACTCTACTCGAAACTCAACTCCATCAAACACTGAACTACCAAGCACTCCAATTCCTGGATCCCATATCAAGATGTGAACTACAATGCCCTGTGAAGTATAGTTCTGTAACATATCGACACCATGAGTCTCCTGCAAATAACACACGGCCTCAACCTGAAATGAGTCTATCCTACCAGACCATACCAAACCCAACATGACCCCCACCGACTGAACATGCTGTTGCAATAGTGAGGTACTACATGACCTCAACGAATCACCAGCCAATGACGTGCTCTCCCCAATACTGAAACTCAATGGAAAATCAAATTGACTTGCCCCTACAAAGGTTTGCTCGTCTCCATCAGTCAATGAAATGCCCAACCCTGTAATCCTAGGGTCCCATGCTAGTCTCTGACAGGGACCATCATGCTGATGTTGCTCTACTTTGATCATGATTGTCTGCTCAAAGTATCCATACTGGATCCTCCACTCTTGGATCCTCATAAGATGAAACAAACTATTGACCAAATGGACTTCCGGATCCCATGTCAAATTTGGAAGTTCATCACTTCCAATCCCCACTCACTGCTGATGTGCCCTACTGGTAACTGTCGAAAGCCCTCCACCCTCATCCCAATGAGAGTCTGAATATGTAGCAACCTCTGAGATATCCTCTGTCCCATGGTCGAAGATACTCTCCATCACGCCCAGGGCCTCAACTCTCTGCCCCTGATGATCCACCCCTATCCTGCTGTATGCAATCAAGACACTCATGTCAGGTGGTCTCAACCCACCAACTCTCCGTGTCCCCTGCCACTATCTAGCTCCCCCTGTGTTGTTGTCAATGATGAAAGTATCGAGAAAGGCTATCATAAATATTTGCAACCAATTGTAGGACAGGAAAGTATCATATGCTTTGGTCAATCCCAAGGACTTGACCAAAAGCTCGTCCACTGACACCCATGGTAAATAATCGCCTGTACTCATCACTGAACACCAACCATCGGGTACAACAATAGGTATCTCCACAAATTGCGGGTCAATCATTCTCCATCCATCATCACTCACGCAATTGCTGCTACGGTGAAGGTGATCTCCCAGATCTGTATACTGCTGCAAGGGAGAGGAATCTCCATGCCCTACTAAGTACATCTCCTCATGCTCCTCCATCCACTGGTGCTCCTCTACCAAACCACCAATATCCTCTAACAATGTAATTGAAGGATATATCTGACTCTCTGCTGAGATAGATATAGTGGATCTCTGACTAGTCTCCTCAAGGAGCTCCTCTAATCTAGCCTTTGATTCTTGAAGGGTTGTATGTGTGTGCCTTCCAAGAATCCTCTTGTGCTCACCAACTCATGAGTGAGTTGGTCCACCTCAACCTCCTGCTCCCTCAGTGCCCTGTGATACATCTCGCCAACCTCCAATAGGTAATCTCTATCCATCAATAACTGTTGGTAGTCGGCCCTCATCACAGTCACTCTCTCCATGAGTGTATGGAAGTCATTAATGGAAAGTCCCCTATCTGAACTATCCTGTGCCATTGAGGCCCTCCAACAATAACCTGCCACCAATGTGTGTGTATCATCAATGCATCTAGTGGCTACCATGATCATGTCCTCACTGACTCTCAATTGTCTTGTCAAGTGTCGTGACTCCTGATCACAACCCCGTTGAGGTGCTACCTCATGCCTCTCACTGCTAGTGTCAATAATGGAATCCTCAACAACACACTCCTCAAAAGATAAGGTACTGAACTACCCACTGTCCACTGTGCTATTGAGTCCTTCTGTATGCCACTGTACGCCATCACCAATTGCGACCCCCATCTGAATCGCATTGTATCCTATGTGGGCAACTGTATCCTCCTGTGCACTCATCCTACTAATATCATCTGCACTGGGATCCCATACAGATGTGTCCAGACATGTGCTATGGTCATCTCGACCAATAAGGAGTGCATCCTCATCACTATAGATCGATCCTGGGAGTAAGTGTCCCAAC
>SNQJ01S0038727.1:78667-97599 GCA_010110895.2 Picea sitchensis
TCGTCTTCATCTCTGTCTCATAACGATGCACCCAACTCATGGGAATTCACACGTTCACCTTGTGCTCAGCCACATGCACGTCCAACTCAGCAGATCTCCTTTCGAATCATCTGGAGTTCATCATCTCAACTCTTTTCTCAGAGGAGGCTAATACATCGTCTTCATCTCTGTCTCACAACGATGCACCCAACTCATTGGAATTCACACGTTCACCTTGTGCTCAGCCACATGCACGTCCAACTCAGCAGATCTCCTTTCTCACTGTGGTACACAGGAGAATCATCTGGAGTTCTTCTCAACTCTCTGTAAGGAGGAGGTCATCACTATGTTCCAGTTCTGTCTCAGATAGGAACCACACACCCATCTCAGGGGCTCTCTCTCAGGTCGACTCAATCAGTCTGTGTCCTGGAGAATGTCTCAGGCAATTGTAATCATCAACAATTCAAGGCTTGCCAGTGGTATCAAAGCCTTGGTGTTTTTAGATAACTCCATGATCTTGCCTGCTCGTGGGAGTCTTTGATTGGATGCTCGACGTAGTTTGAATCAAATGCAGTGATTTGATTGAGGTTGGATCACATTAATCACAAAGATCAGAGTAAAGGTTGCTTGCACCCATACCAACGACTGTATATTGTGCCTCTTCAAACGAAAGTATATCACATCCACTCAAACGAAGGGGATTGCATCAATTCAAGCGAGCTTTGTTTGTCTTTCCACGAAAGTGGATCACTACAGTGTAAGAAAATATAGATCACAATATCAAAGGAAGATTCTGTTGTTTGAACAATGGGTAATCGCATTAGTTGACACCAACATAGGTCACAACATTTGGGATGAAGAGTACTTGTACAGGTTTCAATGAGTGTATTCCATCTCCTTAAATGAAGTAACTTGCAAGCATGTCCACAGAGGATCGTAATCCATTTCTAGCAAAAATTACTTGCACCAATTGCAAGGAAGACTTTCTCGCACAGGTTAAAGCGAAGGGCACTTGCAGTCGTGGAAGTAACTTGCACTACCTAAAGGGAGGACCCTCTCCATCTAAGGAAGTGATTGCAATTGCACTTGTAAGCATGGAACCTTAAACTTAAGCCAACTATCACACGTCCAACTATTTCTTGATTCATGGAAACTCTAATCTGTTGAGTTAACTTGTGTCGTTGGAGATACATCAACCTGTTGGAGAAGAGAGAGCGTTTGTGCTTCCATGATTTGTTTTGCCTGCATACGAAGCGTTAGAACTATCTCATTGGTGACCACATTGGGAGACGAACAAATGTCTCGACTCCATTTTGTTGGTATACACATCGACTCCATCTGCATGCTACTTCCGTGTGACATCTGCGTACTACCTCTATGTGCTATCGAGCTATCATTCCTCCAGATCGTTTCCCATTACATCCATTGCAGAGATTGTTATTGTATTGCAAAGATCATTTTCCATTACATCCGTTGTAGAGATTGTTATTGTATTGCAGAATTCGTTTTCCATTACATTCATTGCAAAGATTGTTATTGTATTGCGGAGATTGTTTTCCATTACATCCATCATAGAGATTGTATGTCAGAGATCGTTTTCTATTACATCCATCGCAAAGATTGTCATTGTATTGCAGAGATTGTGGGGAAGGAAGTTGTATTTCCAAGAGCAACTTGTGGTGGAAATCTATTGATTTTTGAATTGTATAAAGGAGGTTGGCTTTGTATCTTTTGCTTAAGAGAAGACGTGTATTTGGCATTGCTTATATTTTGAAGTGATTTTGTCTATGAAAATGCATTCTCTTGTCTCAATTATTGGTGTGGTGCTCAATGGCAAAGAAAATTATCCAAAATGGTCAAGAAAGATCGAGCATACTCTTATCTTCAATGATTTTTGGGATGGCATTTGTGATGGAGATACTTCACCTATCAAACCTACAATAGATAAAGAGCTTGCAATATGGACGAATAAAGATAAGAAAGCATATGCCTTGATTGCTGCTTTTGTAAGTGAAGAGGTGAGTCATCACATCAGATCTATCAAAGATTCTTGGGATGCTTCGAAAAAGTTGAAAGATTTGTATGATTTACATTCATAATTGGAGCTAATTCAATTGGAGCTGAAGCTCTTCAACCTAGAGTTGAAGGATAATGCTCCCATGGCTTTAGCATGTGAAATTAAAGCCTTCATGAGCGACATTGATGCTATTGGTGTGGAGTTAGACATTGCTCTCACAACCTTCATTTAGGCCTTCTACCCCACATATTCTCACTATCTTGAATCAATTACTTCAAGCTAGTGGCCAATTGAAGTCCCTCAATTTTGAATCTTTGGTGGAGAAAATTGTAGAATGTGAGAAAGGTTTTGGGAAGAAGATAGTTCAGCCTACTAGAGAGATTGTGTGCCTTTCTCAAAAAGGGAAGAATCAATCACACGATTCTTCTAGAGGAGAAGGTAGTAAGAGAGGATGTCCAAAAAAGTATTTCAATGGTAGGGGATAGGCATAATCAAGGTGAGAGATTTGATCTTCATTGTGTTTGTTATGGGAAGAATGGACATGATGCAAAGACATGTAGGATCCCATAGGAGAAGATCAAAGAAAAGCAGGAACAAAACGAAGAAAAAGGTAAGTCTCTTGAATTTGTTCATTTTGTTATTGCTCATTGCAATATTGGCATAAATGAATATTTGTTCAAAACTTCTTTTGCTTCTTGGAGAGATGCATGGTTGCTTGACATTGGTGCTACTTTCCACCTAAATTTTTGGAGAAGACTTCTTTGAGGAATTGAATGACAATGTAGAGGGTGCAATATACTTTGCAGATAGATCCAGTCTCAAACCTATGAGAATTGGCACCATCATGCTTAAATTGCTTGGATTCCCCGATTTCATTTGCATGATGTTCTCTATGTTCTTGAGTTGCAAAGGAACTTGCTGTCTCTTATGCACATTTGATAGCAAGGCCATACTATTCACATATTTGATGGAAACGTTGAAATAAGGAGGTATTTTGACAACATGATTGTCATGATAGGATGGGAGGATGAGAGATTGTTGAAGCTGAAAGGGACATCTGCACGGGCATAGAATTTTGCATACCTCTCTCACCATTATGAAGGTACATTGTCATCTAGTCTCTTGTGGTGTGCTAGATTTGGGCACATCAATTATGATAGTCTTCGTATGTGGAAGAAAAGTGGTGTTTCTAGTTTGCCTACCATTCCAAGGAATTTGACGCAATGTGATGCTTGTATCCTTGGTAAACATAGCAAGCAACCTTTTCATGATTCTACTTCAAGAACATGTAGAAAGCTAGAGTTGATACACTCTAATTTGTGTGGCCCCATGCTTGTTGCATATGCTTTTGGTAATAAATATTGTAGATTTTCTGAGGTACTATGAAGCTGCCAAAACAGGTCTGTCCTTGACCTGATTTTTGGCTCTAAGTTTTATCTTCAAGACTGTCCTTTGCTGTTGTTTTAAAACAACAAACAATCAAGTACTTAAGCATAGAGGGGCTTCCGCAGTGCAAGATATATTATTTTTTGGTGGTTAAGTGTCCTTTTGAGGTGCCCTTGCAAGTGTTTTATTATCCCAATGTTAGCACATGCAATAAACTCAAAACAAATAACACTACCTCCTAGATCTTTACAACTTTTAAATGTTGATTTACACTTCTAAGCATGCATGAAATTGACACATATGTTTTTGGTCAACATGACCCTAGAACCCCCCCCCCTCTCCCCCATGGGGAAAACTAGTTTGGAGTAGATGTATATAGAAAGCCTCAAAGCAAAATGTACAACACGAAAAACATAAACAAGTGAACTTGTTACCATAGCAACCCTTCTTGGATTCCTTTGAGTTCCTTGAAGACCTCCCTGCTAGCCTCTTGAAGCAAGGCAACCTTCTTCCTTAGATTGCCTTTGACCCTTTTCCTTGTGCCTTTGCTTTGACCTTGCCTTTGCTTGATCTTTGAACCTTGCCTTGCCTTTTCCTTGCCCTTGTAGAAGCTCCTCCTCTCAAGAGTGCCTCCCACAAGTGATGGTGTGCCCCTCTTCTCAAGTGCGCCCCATCCTCTAGAAAAACTCAATAAGGTGGTGTGTTCTCCCTTGCCAAGCGCCCTCCATCTCCCATGAAATGCGCCTCCTCTCAACAAGAATAAACCCACCAAAGAAAGCACTCTCCCTTAGCTTGATGCGCCTTTCCTCCTAGAATGCACCCCTCCTCAAGCATATGCGCCCCTCTCCAAGATGCATGCGCCCTCACTCACCTTTGCTCCCTCTACACCTCTAGAGTAAGCCTCTCCTAGATGAATGAGCTTCCCATAAGAAAGAGGAACTCTCCTCTACTAGATGTGCGCCCTCCTCACAAGAATGCGCCCCTCCTCTAGCATATGCGCCCCTCTTCCATAGAATGCGCCCCTACACAAGATGATGTTCAAGCCTCCATGGTAGACTCTCCATGCAAGCTAGAACCCAAGCTAGGGCTCCTCCTCAAACCTCACCCTCATGCACCTTCTCCTCCTCAAGATATGCATCGAAGAGCTCTCCTCCTCTTCTCTCAAGTGAAGAATNCTTTGTGTTTAGAGACTCACAAACACAAGGGGACCACTTTCCAAGGTACCCAAATCTCAACAAATATATCATGACTTTTATTGATGATTACACTAGGATGTGTTGGGTTTATTTGTTGAAACATAAATATCAAGCATTTGAAACATTTAAAAATTTTCATGTATATATTGAAAATGAAGCACAATCTCGTATTGGCACTCTTTGTATTGATAATTGAGGGGAATATACTTCTAACAAGTTTGAAAGCTATCTTCGCCAACATGGGATTAAGCATCAAACCACTGTTCCATACAATCCTTAGCAGAATGGTGTAGCAAAAGGAATGAACAGGTCACTCTAGAATATGTTATGTTCCATGCTATTTTTCAAGAATGCGAAGTTGACGTTTTGGGGTGATGCAGTTCTATGTGTAGTGTATTTGAGAAAGAAAATTCCATCTCATGCTCTTGGGAACAAGATTCCTTATGAAATGTGGTATGACCACATTCCTTCGGTGAGGCATCTCAGGTTTTTTGGTTCCACTTGTTATGCTTCGATTCCTAAGGAGAAAAGAAACAAACTAGGTGCAAGGAGTCGAAAGTGCATCTTCTTGGGGTACTAAAATACCACCAAGGCATATCATCTTTACNTTCCTTCGGTGAGGCATCTCAGGTTTTTTGGTTCCACTTGTTATGCTTCGATTCCTAAGGAGAAAAGAAACAAACTAGGTGCAAGGAGTCGAAAGTGCATCTTCTTGGGGTACTAAAATACCACCAAGGCATATCATCTTTACGATGAAGTAAATAAAAAGTTTATTTTTTCCAGAGATGTGATTTTTTCTGAATCCACTATAAATGACAAGACTGTTGAGTGGCAACTTGATCATCTTGATAGATTTACTGATGTAAAGACATATCATGAGTTTGATAATGAGATTCCACATCTTGAAGGGGGGATCCCAGCGTGGATCAATATTTGGAATCTACTTTGGAAGTGACATCTTCCCCTCATTTAGAAGATCCAACCACTTCATTAGAACAAGAGGTTCAATTGGATGATGTGATTGAGAGGATTGAAAGGTTGAATCTTGATGGGAATGCAACACCATCTCAATCACTTGAGCAACCTGGACCATCATGGAAATTTCCAAAGTGGGCCATTAAGACACTTGAAAGTGTTCGTCCAGATGATGTTGGAAAGATAAGAACTAGAAGTTTAGTAAGACAAGGCGATGGAGGTGATATAGATGATTCAGATTCAAGTGATGCCAATGATATGAAAGTTTCATATGATTGTGAATTGAATTTATCTACTAAATTTGAACCAACTTCCTTTGAAGAAGCTATTTCTCATGATGAACGAAAAGAAGCTATGCAGAAGGAGTATGAATCTCTCGTCAAGAACATGGAAGTTGGTTGATCTTCCATTTGGAACCAAACCAATTGGATGGAAGTAGGACTTCAAGAACACATACAAATCAAATGGCTCATTTGACAAGCATAAGGCGAGGCTTGTGGCAAAAGGATATACACAGAAAGAAGGCATGGACTACGAGGAGACTTTTTCCCCCATAGCAAAATGGGCTATCATTCGTGCTTTGTTGGCTTTTGCGACACATAATAAGTGGAAGATTCATCACATGGATTTGAATACAACTTTCTTGAATGGAGATTTGAAAGAGAATGTCTACATGTTTTAATCAGAAGGATTCGTTGTGAAGGATCAAGAACAAAGGGTATGCAAGCTCATCAAGTATTTGTATGGCCTAAAAGCAACACCTCATGCATGGTATGAAAAGATCTATTTCAAACACTTTAATCTTGATGATGCGACTTTGTTTATCAAGAAAGTTGGAAAAACTTTGGTATATCTTCTTGTGTATGTAGATGATCTTTTGATAACAGGGAACAATGAAGCTTATATTGCATCCATAAAGAAAGAATTGAAGAAGGATTTTGAGACGACAGAGATGGGACATCTTCACTACTACTTGGGTATTGAAGTAACTCAGAATCCAAGGTATATATTCATCTCCCAAAATAAGTACATTGGAGAGTTACTGAATAAATTTGTGAGGGTTGATTGTAATCCTCTCTCTACTCCAATGGAGCAAAATTTGAAGCTAACATCAAAAGAAGGGAATGGATTTGAGGATGCAACTAAATATAGACAACTCGTGGAGAGTCTCATCTATCTTACCACTAATAGACCAGATATTTCATTTGTAGTTGGGATCCTTTCTAGGTTCATGCAAAAACCTTGTGAATGACATTGGTGTGTTGCAACGAAAGTTCTAAGGTACTTTAAAGGAACTTTAAGACTTTGGGCTCAAATACTCTAAGGTGGAGGACTTCAAACTAGTTGGATATACATATTCAAACTTTGATTGGGATACGGGGAATGGAGTGTCTACTTCAGGATACCTCATGAGTCTTGGATCAATAGCTATTTCTTGCAAATCACGAAAGCAATCCGTTCCAACAGATTCCACTATAGAGGCAAAGTATGTGGTTGCTGCAGAGGCAACAAAGGCGATTGCGTGCCTCAAGAAGATACTACAGGATTTACAGGAGAAATAGGTCAATGGTACTCCACTTTTGATTGACAACACTTTTGCAATCAAGTTGGCCAAGAATCCTAGATTCCATGATCGAACAAAACACGTCAACACAAAGTACCATTTGATTCGACATCATGTAGAGGCCAAGACCATTCATTTGATACATTGTTCCACAAGTGAGAAAATTGCAAACATCTTCACCAAAGCACTTGGAAGAGAAAAATTTGAAAAGATGCTTGGACTCACAAACACCTCTTTGGATTAAGGGGGGAAATGTTAGATACCTAATCCTAGGGATTATGGTGTATTGTAAATATTATTATTATTCATTTAGGAGAAATATGAAGAGTCATAGGTGAATATGAATAGTCATTAGACCTCTTGGAAGATGAAACCAAAGGTCATATCTCAATATATTTATATGCGTCTCACATTAATAAAATTCATTCAAGCTTGGAGTTATTCAAGGGCTGTCAAACTATGGGCTTCTAGATGCTTTGCCCATTTTTGCCCAAACTTTTTCCATCAAAACCCATTTTATTCATGAGTTTGGAGCCAATTTCTTTTGTATGCTTTTCAAAACAATCAATTTCATCATCTTCAATATTAGGTTTACCTTTAGAAACATTAGCATGATCATCATTCCAAGTCTCGTAGCATGAGAGAGACACATGCATATCATCATTATTAGCATTAACCAAATTACATGTATCACAAGAATTTTCAGATTTTTGAAGCAAATCACTTGTATCACAAATTGCATCACACATTACTTTTTCACTTCATTTTCCAATGCTAACAACACATTTTCCTTTGCCAACAACTCTTGCTTCAATGACTATCATTTGATCTTTCTTTATCATGAAGTTTTAAAATATCAATCACCCATCGGTCCAATGATTCCAACCTTTCTTCTAGTTCACTTATGTGTTGTGTAGTGAAACCATCAAATTCTTGATAGAGCTCATTACTACATACTCTAAATTCAATGATTTTTCCCATTATTGAATCATTATATTTCTGTAACCTATCTATCTCTCGGAGAGTATCATCAAGATCTTGTTGAAGTAGTTCAATTTCATGATTAGTATTTTGTATCCATTTTCCTCTACCAATTTAAAATGCTAAATGATTCACGCTCCCTTGTCAAAGAACCAACACAACAAATATAGTGTGTCAGGTACAACAAATCATTCACCCTCTCTTTCAAACATAGCAATTGTGAGGGTGTTGGGTACCATCGATCATGCATTCTTAGTGTCTCATCAAAAGAGAAAATTGACTCAATTGGATTTGATTTTCACTATCTTGACTTTGACTCGACTCAATAGACTTAGCTTGACTAAACTTGGTTTTGACTCTTTACATTAATAGCTTTTCATGACTTTCCTAGAAAGCTTGTTACCCAAATTTTTCTTTGATTCAACATGTCAAAATCTTCAACTGATTTGCACGACTTAAGAATTCAACAATGACTTAAAAAACTGAGAGAACCCATTAGAAATTTCAGTGAGGCTAACTTGAAGACACTTTCGCATTGCCCCAAATCTGTGTGTAGAATCTGCAAATCTTGCATGAAACTATTTCACTATAGCTTTGACAAACAACAAAATTTCATTGATAAAATCTCACTAATCAAGAAGTCAATAAAAAAAATGAAAGATACCCATTTGAATAATCACTTGGATGTCCTATTTGCAATTGTTATCTTGTAAAAAAATAGTTTCTATAGTGAGAAAAATGTGTTTTTCACTTGCAGCGTTCGTTTCCCCATTTTGGGAAGATTGCTTCAACAATATTTTCTCCTTCAAAATTGATTTTCTCACTCAACATCGAGAGGGCTTTGATAGATTTCTGAAAGACCTTTCCGATGCTATACTGTATTCTTAATTTGGTTGTGTATAATGACTGTAATCTGCAATTTAATGACTGCATATTTCGTGATTACATATAATTTGGTTATTACGGGATGAATATCTAAAAAATAAATATGAATCTTGAAAATATAAAAATACCCTTTGATGCTCCTTTGAATCTACTTTCCAACACAACTGAAATCACTGAAAACGGATAAATAATGAAAGAGAAATCTTAATTTTACCAGCAGTCACTCCAAAAACAACAAATTTCCCCTTCAATGATGTCTTCTCATTGAATTGCGTGCATTTCCAGCGCTAGTTCTCTTTTCTTCATTGTAGTTCTTCTTCATTAGGTCCATCACGGTCATATGTTCATCATTCTCGTTGCAGTGTCATCACCATAGCCATCATAGCTCTGATACCAAATGTTGGGAATACACACACAACCATAAAAAACATTGACACGCAAAATTGAACCATAAGAACACAAATATCCTTTAAACATCACATTGTATTGATTTCACACATATTGTACATCTTTCTCTTTAATATAGTACATGAGGTCCCTTTCTATAACATGATGTGACCATAACAGACATGTCATAATAAGATAGTTGGTTCAACCATATCCATAACAATCTCCCAAAATCTCTCAAGTGATCCCATGAGATTCTTATCCCTAACTTATCTCTTTGTCTTCATTCTTGGTTTTGCATTTACTCATTTGTGCATGATTTACATTATTAAATATTAGAAGTATAAACTTTTTAATTTTGAAATCTAACCACCTACAGCAATAAATAATAGTTTCCATTCAAGTGGACAGGCCCTAATTGATAGCAAAATATGTGCACATGAAATACAATAGTAGGCTAGAACATTTGATATGACATGACTCCATAACGTACCTTAATGAGTGCTTGTTGTGTAGGGCTTGACTGGCATTTCGCTTCATTGTTTTGATCCTCTAGCTTTACTGTCCTTTGCCATTTTAAGATATTGACATGATGCTCAATGGTAACCCATCTAGATCCTTGCTGGCAATAATGAATGAAGTTGGTGTTGGACTATTCATTCAAAACTTGTTTTGTTTGTCATTTCTTATGTTGCAGCCATATTAATGAAATCACTTTGTTGGTTGTAATAGTAGCATAGCCATACAGGTTACATAAGAATACTTATAAAATGATGCAAATCAGTTTGATGAACCAGAGAAGCGATGGATACATGATCCCAAATAATTCAAAGGGCTAGGCATATTGCATGGGCATGTTTGTCGATTATTGCATCCAAACTAGGTGAATTGGAGATTGATAATACATCATTGTAATCTAAATCACGGGACTCTCATTTTCAATAGGGCAATGGATATGCCTTTGTCGTTAGGTTGGCATTTTGGAAAACCTTGCTACTTTGTACTTTTCTGCTAACACAGTTATTTGACCAGCAACTTTTTAGTTCTTGGGGAATTAATCATGAGCTTTGAAAGAAAAATGCAGTTAGAGTCTAGACCTAGTATTCTTGTCAGTCATTTTCACAAGGTATTAAATGCAAGCTTTTATATTGCAATCTATTTGCCTTAGGTTAATGAGCATGTTTGATTTATTTTAATAACTTGACAAAGAACATGAATTCAGAATCACTGAGTGTCCAAAGCATTACCAGCATTTTCATTTTTACTTCATGGTCAATTCTCCCATAATAGACTGGAGTGCTGAAGTCGGCATTTCCTAAATATCCAAATTAATATCTTACATGGTGATTAAAGGTGCATATAAGGTTCATGAGAATGTTTGATTTATTTTAATAACTTGACAAAGAACACGAATTCAGAATCACTGAGTGTCCAAAGCATTACTAGCATTTTCATTTTTACTTCATGGTCAATTCTCCCATAATAGACTGGAGCGCTGAAGTCGGCATTTCCTAAATATCCAAATTAATATCTTACATGGTGATTAAAGGTGCATATAAGGCCTTGAGACCAGTGTTATTAGAACCGGACTGGTCCAACAAAACTTGTCGGTTGAACCTGTTTGGAGGCAAAAACGGCCCGAACAGTGGCACAAAACCGCTTTTGGCCAGTTTGGTATGGAACCGACCATTTTCACCGAACCGTCCGGTTCCGTACGACGTGTCATGGACCCACAAAATTCACATTAAAAAAAATCAATTGATTAATAGAAGGGGGGTCTTTTACCTAACCCCAGGGGGTAATGGTAATGTTAAAGTCTTAAAGTAAAAGGATGAAAATGAAAGATAAAGGAGAATGCCACTTTTACTCCGGATGTTTGAGAGTGGCTCCAACCTCATTGGACTTCATATGGAGAAAGTAGAATTTTAGGTTTCATTCAAAATTCAGCAGACTTAACAGTTTTCAGGATTTCAAGATTGGCAGGATTGCAACATTTCCATTGGATTCTATTATGTATGATGGTATGAAACTAGGATTTAATCAAGAGCCACCAAGCCCTCTATGTGCCTTGATGTTGGTGGCATTGATTGTTGAACTCTTCTGTCATGACCCTAGTAAAAATGTACCCGTCACTCAAGTAAAATCACTTATTTGGCATGTTAAGCTTTTTCTATCTTATTTTAATGCTTAGAGGGTGACATTGATGATGAGGATCCTAATATACGTAATGATCTTGATGATATGTAGTTATTTGTTGTAGCATGATTTTTTTTGGACTCTAGAGGCCATTTAGAGTCTTGTTGTTGATGTATTTTGGTTCAGAGATGGATTACACTCTGTGCTATTTTGGTTATATGCACTCTTGCCATATAAATGAGAAACTTTGCATGTGTATAAATGGTTTGGATTCATATGGATGCACATGAATATATATGTTTTTTTTTATCAAAATTTGAACATTTTATGTAGTTTTTGGTTGACCAGTTTTTTTTCCAGTTTTTTTCCGGTTTGGTCCGGTTTCACATTTTTGGGGTCGACCGGCTTGGTCCGGTTTCCGGTTCTGATAACATTGCTTGAGACACATCTGATCCAAAGTTGCTGTGTTACAGGATTCATTGACATTGAGGCAAGAACTTTTGAAACATGATAACCTCATTAAATATGCTGAGAATCTGAAAACTAAATTCCTTGAGGCGAGTGGTTTGTCACCACTTCTCAGATCTGCTTCAGGATTTGCCAGCAGCTCAAGGACAGGTAAGTCACAAACTTCATATGAAGGTGAAATCAATATGAACTATAGTTAGATAATTTGGCGACTATAAAAATGAATTCAACTGTGCTGTGTTTTTTACAGTTTCATCAATGAAAAAAAGATCTCTTTATTGCCAAATGACTTAAATGGGGTTTCAATAATGGTTGCTAATGGAAGTTTTCTGTCATCAGGTGCCAAATATAAAGGTCCAAAAGAGAAGGATACAAAACAGAAAACAGAAGAAGAAAAGACTTTTCGGAGACGGGCCAAGTACTTTTTAATCACACAATTTATTGCTGTACTTGTGTTCTTGACACTTATGGGCAGTATCAATGAAGGTGAAGTTGAAATGGAGGATGAAGATGGAATGATTGTTGAAGACTAGAAATTGAAGATTGTTTAAGTGACCATTCTCGCAGTTCATGGAGACGAGGTTTAAAATTTTCATCTTGTTGAGATGCTTACACGGTTTACAGAATAGTACATCCGAGAGTACAGATTTGTAATTCAAGGGGTTTCTTTGATCTTGGTTGAAAAATAATTTTACAGTATTGTGGCAAAGTAAAATAAAATTCTCGCAGTTATAGCGAGTTCAGTTTTTCAAGTTATCATATGAGGGATTCTTCTAACCTAGAAATAAGGACAAGTGTTTGAATTTAAAAAATGTATCACAGCCATCAGAAGCCTGATCAGAAGGAAGATGACATTACCAATTTGCAAATATGATTTTCAGTGCTAACTTCATGAGTAGCATGGGTTTGCACATTTAAATCACTTGCGTGAGTGAGCTCACTTTTCTATTCTTACCCTGCTCGTATATTGTGGTAAAGCCAATGATTCTATTTTCTAATAGTGGATGGGTTCAACACGTGGGCTTCCTGTTGTTACATTGCATATTGGGCTTGGGAAAAACCTGAGCTAAGTCTCTTGCATGCACAATGGCAATAATGCCTATTACACATGATTAATTTTTGTATATCGATTAATGCCTATTACACATCGATTAATTTTTGTATATCGATTAATGCCTATTAGACATTGATTAATTTTTGTACATCTCTCAGCCCGTGTTCTCTTAGTTAGGGTTTATTATCATGGACACTGCTAGGCAGAGATGTTGCATTTGGTAGACAAATCTTTTCCATATTTTTCATAGCATGCTCATTTTATGTAGATTGTGTTTCTTAATAGTTATTTTGTATGCTAATTACAGTTGATACTACTACTACCAGTAAAATATATTTAATAAAGTTATTTTATTTTTCATATGTTTTATTTCCTTTTTACATAGCCCAGATATGCCATAATTTTGGAGGACACTTGTTTTACTTTCTTCCCTTGGTTTCCTGGAAAGATTTGTTTTGTTATATTTCTTTGAAGTTTCTTATATGGATTAGTCATCATGTTGTGTTTATCTTCCTTTTTTGGTAGGAATGGAATGATTGATTCATTTGTACATAATAAACAGTGGCAGGTCACAATCCATGACTATTCCCCGAAAACTTTGTTGCCTTACCCTAATTATAAACGTGCCCTACTTATCAAGCCAAAAGGGGCAAAAATAACAACGCAGCAAATTAATTTATACTTGGAGACTCGTAATATAAGGAATACCAATAAATGCTGAAGACACTAGTGCCTACAACCATTTCTGCTAAAATAGGGGCAAAACCATAAAACTCGAACTAACAAATAAAAGAAAAATAATAGCACCAATTATTCATCATAGGTGGTCCCTAGGAAAAAGTCATCGAAGCTGCCCTTTGGCCATGCTTGCTCTTGACGAGCTTGGTGTTGATTAGAGTAGTGCTGGTTCGGTTTCGAGATCAAATTGGAGGTTGTGGACTACCATGAACAAATTGTCAATGCCTTAAATGATCTTCTTTAGCATGATATATATATGCTTGCATCACTATTAAGGTTGCTTTGAGACTCTTTAGTTGCTTGGTTAGTCTTCCTTAACAAATTTGTTGCAAAGGAAAGATGCTTCCTACCATCTCATTGATCGCACTTAGTAGAGACTCATTTCTCTCATTTCTCATGTTACGATGAAAATATTTGTCCTGTTTCTTGAAGTCTCTTCTTCTAGGATGCTTGACAATGTTTGAATTCCTTTCAAACAAGTTTACTCAATGAGCCATTTTACTTATGCCTTGAGTAAGGTGGGGGCTTTTGCTTAGACAAATTATGTCCTATCTTAGTCCTCAATCTTAGCAAGAAAATTATGTCCTATCTTAGTCCTCAATCTTAGCTTTTTCTGGAACTTTTCTTATTAGTTCTCTTCCTTTAATAATGCCTTGGCTCGTGCATATCCACAATGGTCTATATTCTCTCTAAGTTGAGCTTGGTATTCTTTCTTAGCCATGAGTATGCAGGTTTGACATTAACGCTCGATGGACTTTAGATGTCAACAACCGTCTCATCATATCAATTCCCTTTTATGATGGATGTAAGTTTTAGGTATACTTTTATGATGGATGTGAGTGTTAAGTATAAAATTAATACTTTTACTTCCAAATTCAGTGGATAGAAAACACTAATGATGTTGGTCCAAGTCATCACTCTAATTGAATAAGCTTATATAAAGGGTATGCAAATGAGACTTGGTAGATCTATTTAGGAATTTGTGGACTTGCTCGCTTTTGGTTTAGAGTTAGACTAGCACCCTTTTTAGTTTATTGATTAGCAAATTTGTTTGCATTTCTTCTATGTTTGAACTTCTATGTTGGAAATTTGTTAGAGAGGGTTTTAGTCTTTTACACAAGTCCCCAAATTTCTGATTCATGTTCTTTTAGACATTCATCACCAAACTCATAGCTTAAAGGGATTCACCTTTTTAAGTAGTTTTTCAATCGTCATGACTAGACCTTGTGAGAGCTAAATCTGGTAAAGTTGTGAATTTGATATTATGGGTTGGGTTATTGTTCTCTATATCTATATTCTAGATTATGCTAAATGCAAAGAATGACCAAGAAATATATATTTTTTTGAAAGAAGACAAAACCCTTTAATGAACTCCAATTCTATCAAAGCAATCAAAGAAAATTTAGTTTAATGGAAAAGCAATCCACAAAATGAATGCAAAGAGAAGTAAAACAAGTTGATGAATGATATCCTAGGATGTTGAGCTAGGTATTGTAGACTCCAAATGCACCTTTACTAAATCTATACACTATGGATGTGACTCTTTTGGTGGCTAGGGTAAGACTCTTTTCTTATAGCCAATGCATGGAAGGATAGTTTGAAAGAAGGGACCAAATAATTTGCATGTCATAAATGTCCCACTAACTGGATAACTTGATTCTCAAATGGAATTTCCCACGATCAAGAACATGCCATAGGCATTTTTGTTGATCCTAAACAAACATTGACCTTTCTCAAATGTTGGTGTCAATTTGAGGCTCTACTTCTATTGACAAGGAAAGAAAGGTATGGTAAGTGTGGGCATCCAAAGGGTGTTTGATAGGTCTGCAACATTGAAAAGATTTTGGGTTGCTAATTCCTATGGGACTCGCTAATGATCTTCTTCGGGACATGGATGAGGGCCTTATTCAAGGTTCATTTTGGTAAAGTTGCCTTTCGGATAATATGGAGAGGAAGCCATATGGGTGGTATGGAGTTTTGACATAACTCCTACATTCCATAATTGCAAAAGAATCCCTCGTCGATGATGATTGCATCATGAAAGCCAAATCTACAAATAATGTCACTATAAATGAGAGAGAAAAGATGTTTTTTCCAATAGAATATATTGATCTCATTTTCAATCGATGATTTTGGAATCACAAAGTATAGCAAATTCTAACTTACAATTTGCAAAATTTTGAAATTAACTCTTGTAAGTTCTTAACCCCATGATTTGATCTGTTTTGACTTATTCTTGGTCACTATAAATCCCTCTTTAATTTATGGTCTGACATAAACTCAAAAGGGGCCCACCACCCAATTGCACCAGAGGCATAAGGTTGTGTTGTGATTGATGGGGCATAGGTGGTGTTATGATTCCTCATGCAATGCTACTTTCCTTTCTGCATTTGGTGATGATCATAGTGGTTCCATGGATTCGTGCCTTATGTGGGTTTTGTTATCATTTGGTGATGGTGTTACCTATGTTTTTTCATCATTTATTCATAGTCATGTTTTGTTTCAATTCATGATATGGTGATAAAGATGATAATTACTCTTTCATTTCATATGATGATGGTGGTTATGGCGATGTCAACTGGGCTTTTTTTATTCACTTAGTTTTTCCTCATTTTATTCACATATGGATATTGGTTGGCACATGGATGCTAATGGTATGGCAACATGGCATGGTTTTGTTTTGTTGGTACAATATTTTTGCATAAGAGTCACTTGCATAATACAAACAAAAGGCTTAGTTTGTTGTTCATATATGAAAAGTAAAGAGAATGTCAAACACTCAAAACACCTTGTGTTTTGAGTGTCAATTGATGCATAGTCTTGTTTTCATTTGAGGTTTTATTATGKATCTTGGTGCTTTGAATTTGTAGCATCGGTTCTTGGTCTCTTCATTATATGGTGGCACTTATGGTTGCTTATGTTTTTCTTATGTGGATGCTTTAACATTCTTTGCATTGTAAACTAGGTGTTGGTGCTCTCAAACACTTTATGTTAGTAGAGCCACCACCTTCTTAACACGTGTTATTTGCACATGTTTTAACTATTGACTATGGTGGCAAAGGTTGAGATTGATTGTTGCATGGTTTACATACTGACATAGTTGACCCTACCAATTCCTTGGAAGTTTTGGGGTGATAAGGAACCATTGGAATGTGGGTTCTGATTTTTATTATTTGCCATCATTGACATTGCCATCCTCAACATTTGTTGCTTGGTGATTGATTTTGGGATTGACCACATGCTCATCCTTGTACTAGGTGTAGTAAATTGCACTAACGTTGCATGGGGTGATGGGTGTACTTTGTTTTGATATGGGCTATTGGTGTGAGATTTGCTCGCTTGTGTTTGATGAGGCCCTTTGATGACCTACTCCTCCATATTGTTGGAGATATTTATATTTTCGACTCACTAGTTCAGTGGTAGTTAACTGGTGCTAGTTCTATTTAAAACTTTGTATTTTTAGACCATCACTATTATGCATTATGCATGCATTCCTAAGAAAAACTCACTACTTATTCACTTTTCTTAATTATGGAATGTTCTTTCTTATAAGTGTATATCACTCATTGATTGTATTCATATATTCATTAGCTCATTAGAGTAGTGTGGATATATTTTATCATTCTTCCATATTAAATATCTCGTCCTTTTCTTGATAAGTTTTGTTTGTATTTTCTTTAGCTAGGTCTCTTGTGCAGGTTTACATGAAACATTGACATGGTATCGGAGCTAAGTTGCTTGGAACAAATCATATGAGCCAGAGAAGAGACAAATCAGAGTTTCGGTGAGCGTAATCCACGTATTTGACAATGTCACACCCTCTCCCTATCGAATGGTACGATAATCGGTCACAAACTTACCACATTTAGAGTGTCACAGGCAGTGTCGCACTTTAGCCTTACACAAGGTGCAGTAGTGTCGTTCTGTGGCCTTCACTCAAGGTGCGACAATGTCACATTGTGGTCTTCCAATAGGGTGAGACAATGTCGCACTGTGTCCTTTTGAAGGGTGTGACACCTTTCAAAAATTGACTTTTTTGCAGTGATTTCTCAGGATTTTCACTTGCAAATTGAGGGTTAATTTTCACGGTTTTCAGAATCAATAAGAGGGATGGATACGACACCAATTCTTCAGTCAAATTTGGTGATAATTCTCACACCATACAATTATTTTGAATGGAAGCCGAAGGCCGAATTCCAACTCAAAAGGAAAGGATTGTACAAGACGATGCTGACATAAACATAATCTACATCAGTGATTGAGAAGACCAGATGGGTGAATCGTAAGGATGAGGTCACGAGACTTCTTCTTGAATTAATTTCAACTGATTTATGGTTTCATGTTGCCGCATGCAAGTCTCCAAACGAGATCTGGACCACCTTGGAAGGTCAATTTGGAAAGCAGGATGAGATGAGAGGTCATATGCTTGAGGTAGAGTTGAATACCTTGGATCCTAAAAGTTTTGATAATATACATGATATCTTTACCAAGTTTAAATATTTGATATTGAGCTTAGCATCTTGTGGTATTGATAAGTCTAAACAAGTGGACCAACCTATTCTAACAATCTTGGCTACGCTAGAACCAAAATATGTTGTCTATGTCTCCACTTTGCATTTCGACATATATCTCTTGGAATCAAAGTGGAAGATTCCTACCATGGAGCAATTCGTTGATTCTCTCACACGAGCATGCAAAACTCATTTAGATGGCTCTAATTAAGTATCCCAAAGCACATGCACTCACCATGCAAGATGGGAAAGGGTCATCCAACAAAAAATCCAAACATAAAGGAAAAGAGAAACATAAAGAAAATGAGGGATATTCCAAACCCTTCAAGGATTCTTCAGGTTCCAAAGACTCTTCAAATTCCAAAGGAAATAAGAAGGGAAAGCAATGCACATATTGCAATAAACCAAATCATTGTAAATGTGTTGAACTTTCACAGAATAGATCTAGCTAGAAAATAGCACACACATTTGCAGAGAGAACTTGAGAAAGAAGAAGCAAGAGAGAAAGAATGGAAGAATTCTCATTAACCATAATGAATAATGAATAATTTACACATGATATACTCTGTATAACTCAATGAATGCACACTGGAGGAGAACCAATGCATCATAGTGGTGGTCTAGAGTGATATGGACACACACCAACAATTACGAG
>SNQJ01S0038728.1:10563-53128 GCA_010110895.2 Picea sitchensis
GTGAACATTGCTATCTGATTCAAAGTGCTATTTCTGTTGCTATTTCGTATATCATTTATGTGTATTGTGAAGATTATGCTGGATATTTTACTATTATTCTGTCATTTCTAGCATTTCATTTCTGTTCTGCATATTTTATATATATGGTATCTTGCAAGTTCTCTAAAATAATCATAGATGAATGGAATATTCCATTATGCTATTGGAAAAACACCATAAGTGGAAGGACATGACATGGTTGGTGGGGTCCTCTCCATATTTCCCTTCAAACTTCGGGATATTTGAAGGTAGTTTTTTGGGCATATTCAACCAAGTGGGGTCATGTAATATGGGATCATTTTTCATTTTAGTTAGATCATAGATATTGAGTGAAGCCAAAAAGGGCATGATAGGAGTGCATCCTTCCATGTTATAGGAGGAAGTGGTTCCTTGGGAGCTTGTACTTTGTGAAAAAAATTGGGATCTACTTCCTTGTGGTGGAGGGATTGTTTGGGAGTTGCTCAGAATATTGTTTCCAAGTAAAGTGGCTCCTAGTAATCCCAATCCTAGTACCATGGAACTAACTAGTGTATGTGGTGGTATTGTTGATGTCTCAGTGAAATTAGGAACACAACCCAAAATTTGGGGTAAATTTCGCAATCGCCTAAAATGACAAGGACAATGTGGTTTCGCTATGATTATCACCTAGAAGTGGGTGTGCGTAAATGATGGTGAGGAATGATAGGACAAACTTATTTACTTTAAACAATGTATTCATAAAATTGCATGTGCTTCAAGTGTTGAAAATCATAAATCAAGACAATGTGAAAATTGGTTTGATATTTTTGTAAATCCTCGTGGGGGAAATAATAAATCAAACAACAAGTTCTCTTTTCCTATCCAACATAACGTCATTCCTATCAAATAAAACTAGTGAAGGGACGAACAATCAATTATAATTAGGGATGAAGGGGGAATATCCCAGAATTATTGGAAATATTTCCCAACAACCATTCAAAATATGACAGAGGTGTGATTGTAGCCCACAACCACCACCTTCAATAGATAAATCCTAAGTTTTGGATACTAAGCTACCTCCATCAAGTACAACATTTAGATTTTCAGCCTCAGAAATCAGTCATAGGATGGATGCTTTCCAAGGGTTGGGTGACCCAAGGAGGCATGCACAGAACAACTGGACCTCGGCCTTCGAGCCTTCATGGTTGTCTCCCTACCTTATGGTATAGGAATCCTTGAGTGGGAGGATTTTGGTACCCTAATTCACAACTTTCTAAGTTTAAAATGAGATATGATGATGGGGAATTATTTGGATCCCTATCCCCAAAATCATAACTTAAACTACCAAATTCTTTTGTGTTCCTCCTGTGGAGGTTAGAAAGTCGGTTGCTTATGGGTTTTTTTTAGAATGTGAAAGAAGGTTGTGAAGTTGGGGTCATGGACCAACTTCATTCTTTATGAAGGGGTGGACAAAGACCCTTTTCTAAACAAATGAATCCCACAAGAGTTTCAAGTATCTAGCAAAAACGATTTTTGAATGAATGAGAGTGTGTGTAAGGAGTGGTGATGGTGAAATTTGTTTTTAATAAATTAAATTCAATATTTTAGCATGGTGGACATTGTGTGGTCCTTTAATCATATTATTTAAATAACTTACTAAATTTGTTCAAAATGACCCTTGCAAACGAAAGGAAATCCTAAGACATTATGGTGTATATGATAATCCTTGCTTGGACCCTTTATCCCCCTAAGGTGTTTTGTAATCTATAAAACTTGAAACCAATCCTATATTGTGAGCATGTGGGCATGTGTGGGCCATTACAACTTATTTAAACTCCTTAGGTGACTTAGTCTAAAGTTTTTGAAAACTATCCTAGAATTGCATGCATGTGGGAATATGGGCTCTTACAACTCTTTTAAGATTAATTTTCAACAAGTTGAAAATTAATTACCAAGTGATTTGATTTACCAAGGGAGATGAAGACTTATTCAAGCAACCTATTTTTCTGATTTCCAATATCACACTAAGGTGCAAGGAAAGAGCATACTCCAAGATTGATTTAGATGGTCTTCTAGTCCCAGTTTAATGTGATGACTTTGTAAAACGAAAGATTTTTTATGGAATTCAAATGCAAAAACCTTTTAATCCATCCACGTGGAAACCATGGAAATCAAAGATATTGTGGTTCCTTTTAATCTCCCTATTTATCTATGTGTGAAGTGGGGTTATGTATGCAAAAATTATATCTCATCCTTCTTGTATTGACTTTTACAATGTACTAAAATCAAATCTAAACTATTGAGTGGCAGTGGGCAACTCAAGATTTAAAATTTTCTAAAATTAAGATAGGTGTGTGGAAGAATCAGAAACAATCACTCATAGTACATAGACAACGTGTTTCAAGAGTTCTGAAAGAAAACAAATGCATGGATGGCGCGTTTGTTTTTCCTGAACCCACGTGAATGCAGATAAGTTGGCGAGATACAAATTTTGAAAAAATTATCTTACTGTGGGGTAAAATCATGCTCTCAAGGGGTGATATTAGGTCGATATTGACCCTTGCACATGGAAACAAGTAAGAAAGAAAACTCTAACAACCTAAATGGAGAGAAATTTGATTCAAATCCCTAGTATGGTTGCCAATATGTTGGGTTCCTTTTATCAAAAGAGTTATAAAAAGGAGGTCCCTTAAATATCTAGTTAGGCTATCCAGAAAACACAACAGAGAGTTAGTTGGTTAGTGGCTCAACTAACATAAAGAAACAAAAAATAAAAAACAATTAAATTAATCTAAACTAAGAAAACAATAACTTGAAATGAATGCACAAATAAAAAAAAAGAGAGATAAACCAAGTAAAATGATCTTCGAATTGATACTCCATGGGGAAATATGGGAACTTATGAGTCCCCTCTTCTTCCTTGGGAAGGCTCTTGAGTCCCCAAGTACAAATTATTCTTTCTACTATCAATGGCTAACAAAAGAAAATGGTGAAGAAAAGAGTGATGGACTACTCAAGAGGAGAGAGTGCTAACACTTTCTATGGATGCCCATATATTTCTAAGAGGAAGATGGCTTCACAAAGATAAAAGTGAGCATCAACAATACTCAAATGCTTCTTCTTTTTTGCATAAAATGGTCCTTTATTTATAGGAGGATATAAATATTTTTCTTAACTGGTTCCAAATGTGAATGGGAGGCCCTTGGAGGTACCTCCCATCCTTTTCAATGATCGTAATGTGAATTTGGGGGTGATTATGGGTATGGGGGATATCCCCTTCATCCAAAACGTGGTTGAGGCCCGACCAAACTCATCAATTCACCGTTTCTGCGTTTGTGCGGGTCACTCGACTTTTAGTCTCACACTTCGTGCACTATGTGAATCATACATTGTGTTAGCCCACGTAGATGTCCGTACGTGGCTTTGGATGAATGTGCGTGGATTTCCAAAACTGCTTTTACATAGTTTTATGATTTTCTTGCCAAACTGAGTGTAATCCTTCCATGAATATTGGTAATATGATGTGTTTGTGTTAATTTTTTATTCATACATTGTCTGTATTTGTAGTGAGCCATTTTTTTGTGATAACAAAAGGTATCTTGGAGATGTGGGAAATAAGCGCACTACAAGAAAAAATGTAGATCCAAAAATTTTGAGAGAGGGAAGGGATTTGATGATTCCCCTTCTACTAAAGAAAAATACCTTGCAGATGAAGGAGGGGATTCTTACTTAGCTTCTTCAAGTACACATGCAAATCATGAGACATGGTCGGTCGACTAAGGTGCATCATTTCATATGAATCCTTGTGAGGAGTGGCTCAATGAATATAAAAGGTATGATGGAAGTGATGTTATCCTAGTTGATGACTCGAAAGACAAAATAATAGGAAGAGGAAAATTCAGGTTGAATCTCATGGATAAAAGATTTAGAACACTCCCTATTGTTCTGCACATCCCAGGATTGACTAGAAATTTGATTTTTGTAAGAAAAATGGATGATGCAGGGATACAAATAGTGTTTGAGAAAGAAACTTGCAAGATGGTTTCAAGGGAAATGGTGTTTTTGAAGGGATTTTGGGTAGGAACTTTGTATAAGTTGTTGGGAATAACTATTAGTTATGGGTGCAACTATTTCTTTGTTATTGATATTGGATATGAAGAAGAAAAAACTCTCATAGTCTCTTGATAAAAGGTTGTGTTGTGGCATCAAAGACTGGGCCATATCAAAGAGAAGGGCCTTTGAGTCCTACGTGGTAAAAGTATGGTTGAAGGTATGGTCAATTTTTCTTTGTATTTTGATTTTGGTGAACGTTGTTTATATGGGACGCATAATCATGTAAGAGTCTCCTCTAGTGCTACGAGGCCAACGAGAATTTACATTTGGTGCACAATGATGTTTTTGGACTTGTGTTGGTTCCATCACTAGGTAAATATGTGTACTATGTCTCATTTATAAATAAATTACCGAGGAATACATGGATTTATTTCCTTAGGAGGAAATGTGAATTATTTGATAAAGTCAAAGAGTTTAAGTCTCTTATGGAGAATCAAATAGAGAAGGTAATTAAGGTGTTGAGGACGGATAATGATGGAGAATTTTGCGGAAATGAATTCGAAGAATTCTATAAGAAGTGAAATATAGAAATGCAGAAGAATAATCCATACACACCTCAAGAAAATGGAGTTGCAAAAATGATGAATATGACGTTGATGAAAAAATCAAGGTGCATGCCCAGTAGTGTCGGGTTAGGACATGAATTATAGGCATAGGTACTGGGTACTACATGTTACCTGGTCAATTGATCACCCTCATCAGTGTTGTATGAAAAGACTCCACATGAGGTATGGATTTCTAAGAAACCCTCTCTTACACATCTCAAGGTATTTGATTGTGATTTCTATGTTCACGTTCCAAAGGAAAACAAGAGTAACCTAGATAAAAAAAAGGATTAAAAATGTATCTTTATTGGTTATAAATAAAATTTATAATCTCTGGAACCAAGAAAATAAGAAGGTAGTGTATAGTCGAGATGTTGTGTTTAGATAAATCAAATATGTTTTCAAACAAGAAGTCATACCAAGGGAGGAAGAACTAAACAAATATAGTTTGAATTGAAGGATAACTAATCAAACTGTACAAAAAAACAAGAATAAGAAGAAGAGCCCCATACTATAGTATTGAGGAGATAATTTTGGGAAATAAGGAAACTAGAAAGGCATACTCCACCTAATTTATGTTCACATTTTTCTTTGTTTATTACTAATGATGATCCTAGAACTATTAGGGAGGAAGTGGATTCAGAGGATGACAAACTATGGAAAAAGGCTATGGTGGAAGAAATGGAAGCCTTGGACAAGAATCAAGCTTGGGATATAGTGGAGTTGTTGAATGGAAGAAATTCCATTGATAAGAAATGGGTGTTAAAGAAGAAGTTGAATGAATAAGGAAATTTGGAGAAATACAATGGTCAGTTAGTAGCAAAAGGTTATTCCCAGGTAGAGGAATTTGACTTTGGTGAATTTTTTTCTCCTGTTGCAAATTTAAATTTTATTATATTTATTTTTATCTTATCTTGTTTCTTTTGATTTTGAAGTGGGACAAATGGATGTGAAGACAACATTCCTACATGGGGATTTGGGAGAATAAATATACATGATGCAACTAGAAGGATTTGCAGTGAAGGGATAGAAAGAGATGGTATGGAGAATGAAACAATCCATGTGTGGGTTAAAACAATCACCAAGGATGTGGTATTAAAAATTCTATACCTATATGTTGGGACTTAGATTCACAAGGAGAAAATATGATCATTGTGTGTATTTCAAATAAATCGATGATCATCGTATTTATTTGGTCATGTATGTGGATGGTATGTTTTTGATAGGAAACAACAAGGATATTATTGAAGATGTGAAAGCTCATTTGTCCTCTAAATTTGACATGAAGGATATTGGCGCTGAAAATTTCAGTTTGGTCATGGAAATTAAAAGAGATCAGGAAAATTGGAAAATTTAGTTAAATAAGAAGAAATATATCGGCACAATATTGAAAAGATTTAATATGTGGGAATGTAAACCTATCAAGGTTCCTATTCCTATAGGTGTAAATTTATATATGGATCAATGTCCTAAGACATAATAGAAGGAAGAGGACATGTCCCACGTTGTGTATGCTAGTGTGGTTGAAAGTTTGATGTATGCAATGGTTTGTACTAGACCAAACATTACACATGCAGTGAGAGTTTTTAGAAGGTATATGTCAAAACTAGGAAAGGAGAATTGGACAACCTTAAAGAGGGTTTATAGGTATTTGTGTGGCACTAATAGTTATGGATTGTGCTACCAAGGAAGACCAAGATTGGAAAAAATGTTTGAAATACATGGGTTTGTTGATGCAGACTGGGATGGAGATTTGGATTGCAAAATATCTACACATGGGTATGTGTTTATCCTATTTGGAGGACCAATCAGTTGGATGAGAAAAATATAGACTGTAGTGGCCCTCTTAACTATAGAATCTAAATACATGGAAACCACTCATGCAAGCAATGAAGAAATATGATTACATAGTTTGTGTTTAGGTATTGGGTTTATACATCAATCTATAATGATATATTATTATAGTCAGAGTGTAATCTTCCTAGCGAAGAACCTACCTTATCATTCAAAGATAAAACATATTGATTTTCAACATCACTTTGTGAGAGGAATGGTTCAATACAAGGTGTTGTTGATGAATGTGCACACTTTGAAGAATGTTGAAAATTCATTGAAAAAATATATGAGCACTGAGAATTTTTCCTAGTGTAGATAAACTATGGGAATTTCTTCCTTGGATTGTTGACTAAGTAATCGTGTAACCCCCTGTATGCAAAGAAAACAACAAGTGGGAGAATGTTGGGTATGTTTTATATTATTTGCATGAACAAACCTATTTTCTATGTTGCATCGGGAATTCATTGGGTCATAGGGGGTTGCAGGGGGGGGAAATCTCCCCCTTCCCAGGGGGTCACAAGGGAGCAGAGACACCAAAAAAATATTGGCAATTTTTTGCGTTCGTTTTTAGCAATTTTTTGGCACATGGTTTTTGTCGATGGTTTTCTAATTCTGGTTAAGGAATTAAGGTTGTTGACTTCTCCATGTCAATGGATTAGGGGTTTGAATACATCAAAATCCTATATATATTGTATTATAATCAACAAATAATATTATGAATAAAGAATTAGAGGTGCAACTCTAAATAGGTTGCTGGTTTTCCTAGTTTAGGTTTCCAGGTTAATATCTCTCTGTAATGTGTGTGTATGACATTTGTATATTTACTATTTTATTAAGAATCTATTTGTAGTAATTAATTTCAAAATTTTAAAATATACCATAGACCAATCATTACCCTTTATTTGAAGGTCGTGCACATCCCTGTGCAACAAGAAATGATGAGGTGTTCCATTTGAACTATAGTTGTTGTTCCATGCATCTATGTTTGATGTTCCATTTTGTGTATCTAGTTATGAAACCATGTTCATAGTATTGTTGGGTATGTGTTATATTGTTATCATATGTGTGTGTGGGCGTGTCATATTCGACAACTGCGTCTGGTGGTTTTTGTTATTTTTAGCGGATTTTGCTATTTTTAACAGTTTTGTAAATTAATCACGGATTAAGGGATTAGGGTTTTGGTAGCTATGGAATACCTAAAACATTGTATATATTGTATGTAGAATGGTGAAATTAATACAATAAAGAGTTGAAAGGTGTGGCACCAAGGAAGACTAGTTTTCTCTTGGTTAAGGGTTTCCAGCGTAAATCTGTGTGTACTATGTGTATGAGCCATTGATTAATTTATGTTTTCTTAAGAATCTATATGCATTGATTTACTTCACAGGTTTAAAACTTACAAGTGTCCCATAGGAATTTCAACTTCTTCCCACTCTTTATTCTCCTAGTCCCTATCCAAATTTGTTACTGGTGAATTTTATAAGAGGAGAGGGGGATTAAACCTTATTCCAATCCATTTTTATTTCGAACTCTTGAGTGCTTCCTTATAAAGTGAAGTTCTAAACAAGGATACGTGTAAGGTATTGGGTGATTTTGGTTCTTTGATTTTAATTCCATATGGGGTGATTGTCATCTTCTTTATAATTCTTGAGTTGATTCCTCTCCTAAGAGCCTCGAGGTATCTTCTAAATGAGTGATGGACTTTTCATTTTTTTATTCTAGAATGAGTTGGACATACATATATGAGGTAAGGTCCTCATGAAAGACTATGACCTACATATTTGTACTTCTTTGACTCATTTACTGTAAGATGTTCATGCCTCATCCAAGATGTAAATGCCATAATTTGAACATCCCTTACATATGGATTTGGAATCCATTTGTATGGATGTGGGAGGCCAAAATTTTCTAATTAGAACTCAAACATTTTATCCCTAATTTATTCATCATTCTCATGGCACACATCTACAAAATCCTTTGGTATTTTAACATTAACCCCAACTTGTTGTGTTAGACTGTCTGACTAAAAAATGAGCCACTATTCTCTAAGGAAGAGGGTATAGAACTGTGTAGGATGCTTACAACTTGATAATTCTTGTGCTATTTGGGCCATATTGGTTATGGATACTTTCATTATGTCTACCTTGTCAAATAAGTTGGCCTCATTCTCCTTTTTTGTATGTAATTATTCCCTCAATTTCTAATTTTCCAACTTTAATTGGTTGCAGTCATATTCCCCATGCATTTTCATGATTTGGATCTTTTCCTATAGATGACGGAGTTGCCACTCCAGGCTCTATGTTCTACCTTATTTTTATTTTCCTTTTATTTCCTTTCTTTCTGCTATATTTTCCCACTTAAGTGCCTCGGCATTGACTGCTTCCAAATCTTTGAGGGTGGTATATAGTGCAATGTTTGTGACTATTATTTTCTATTCTTTCTTGGTTTCTTCTTTCCTTTATTCAACCTCCTTAGGTACCCCTAATGGGATTCTTGTGGAGATAGAAGAGTCATCCAATTTTATTACTAAAGAGGAGATATGAGTAATTAATTTGGGAGTGGCTTGGAATCTAGTCCTATCCCTCTTGTAGGATTACATTTACTACTCCTCGGTTGTATATTTCTCCTCGAGTTTTAATGGGTTTCTAGGGGGTGTTCTCATATTTTTCAGGGCTGTAGACACTTCTTTATTAGTAGGCTCTATTTTAATTTTCTCATGACAATGATTTTTCTTGGAAGTTCCCTCTCTACTGGCCTTTTTCTTCCCCTTCACATCCCTTTTAGGGACCGACTCCTAAATAGACTGCTAATATCCTAAGAAGGATCAATTGTATATATCCAAAAATTGTACCCATGATACTTTAACATTTATATTTTCTAGGGCCTCACATACTATGATTTTGATGAAGCCATGGTGTGATAATACATCCTTCTTCTCTTTTTGAAAATTTTCACTCATTTATCTAATACATTGTAGGATAAATTAAGGGATTCTAAGGTTCTCTCTATGATTTTGATGGAAACAATGCCTCAAGTACTTTAGAAATATGAAATGGTATGAATACACTACTCTTATCCTCCCTTCACATGTTATGTATTTAAGTAAATGGTAGGCCACATAAGTCCATGGCTCATTTGACCTCTCCCTCTTTACCCCTTTTTTATCTTCTACAGGATCTTCATAACTGAGGAAGAAGAGATTCGTATCATCACTGACCTCTCGTCTCTCATCTTTGTCCTTAGGAAAATCCATGGGTAGGCATGAGACTTTGTTGATTGTGGCTTCATCAACATGTAATTATAACACTCTCATAGTAGTGATATACTCTTTCCCTATTATGTCTTGGAAGTTCAAAGAAAATTCCATGGAAATTTCATCATCATACCTTCTTAATATGTCAAAATACACAAGCCAATTATTTTCCTGAGAAATCACAATGTAGGTATGAATACCCTACCTGGTTCCCTCTAGGAGGCATACTGCAGGTCTATGAATGAAATGGGAATACCGAGTGTTTAACATTAATTCACTAAAAAAACCGTAAGATCTAGGCCTTTCGACATCACCTACAAGCAAGGGAAGTCTAACCCAAACTATATATGGGGACTATAGGAACCAAGTTTCTGCATTCATGAAGGGATGCAAGACATTCATCATAACCATTATCCTTAATATTCATTAATTATACCATACATCATGTGCACAAAATCATCAGAACAAGTAACATATTCATATTAACCAACCATACATTATATGCATGCAATAAATAGAATAGTAAATAAGTGCATCACATCATAACATAACATAACACATAGACACCATATTTAACGCAATTCACCTGATATGGGATACATCTAGAACAACCAACTTCGTATATTATTATTCAGAATCATCCCTTACAAAATGTGCACACTGCGCTCATACATGATATCTCAATTATACCCAAAAAATGTCCTTATCATTTGCACATATAGTGCATAATTAGCTCTCAACTCGTACCAAACTCCTCATTCACTCTTCTCTCCCCTTATTTACATCCAAAAACCCTTTCATATTTATACATTTACATTAAGGCTTATCCCATTCCAATGAACAAAAATGCTTAATGACTTTTCTTCTTTCACCCGCGTTGATCCTGAAAATGTGTTAATTGTCTTCCTTCTTTTGCATGCACTCTGGTGCAGTTCCCAAAAATGGTCCCAAAAGTCATGTCACAATTTTTTTTTTGTAATGAATATATGGGAAGAGTGTCGCAATGAGCTTCTCAAAGGTCTCATTTCCAGTTGCAATCTTTTCCTTTTCTAGCACTTCTTGCACCAAAAATTTGTATGTTTTCTATGCAGTAATAGAGTTATTCAACTTATCGGACCTATATTGTTCTTCTTTCTTCACTATGCCTTGTGTTTTTGCAATTTCTTCTATCACTCTGAAGGATTTCTCCTGTAGTGGCTCATGCTTTTGTGCAAGATTCTATTTTTTCACTCTAATTTGGCTTGTCTCCTGGTTCAGCTTCATGTTCTCAATAAGTGTAGTCATCCACTCTATTGGTGGAAGAGTGTTCATTATATATTTGATATTCCCTTCTCCTGTGTAGTCTGTATCTTTTTTTCCATTGCTTATATCTCTACATTCTCCATCAATTGATTCCATACTTCTGTACTTTCTTCATACAACTTCGCACATTCTTCATCCAAGCTCTTGATATTCTCTATTGTCGTCATATCTATCTTCTCCCTTTTCTCTCTTTCTTCAGGTGGAGTACTTTTTGTTGTTCATACTTCCAAGTATACATTATTCACATGGAATCCTTGAATAGCTTCACAGATATTCATAACTTTCTCTTCCAATGGAGTATACAATTCCATTGGTATCTTTGGGAAGTTTCTATATACTTCCAACAATGCATTCGTCAACCTTCCTTCTCTCTATTTGACCTCTTCCCACTGCAATACTACCTTACTATACTATGCTTGTAATGTGTCATTATCTACAACTACTTTATTCAACTCCATTGAAGTCAACTCTACGTGAAACTAAATTTCCTATGTTACACTTGATTGCAAGTTGTGTAATACATTAATAGGTAGTTTGATAGAACTAAGTCAATATGACTTAATACATGTTCTTGTTCCTACATCTCTATCGATAGGAATTCTTATGATCCCGTTGATATCTTCATTACTCTATGTTATGTTGATTTTGATGGTTGTGCCTCTGTCGTTTTGGTTGTACTCTTAGTCTGTTTTTCCTCTCTCGTTCTAACTAGCGCTACCATGGTTGCCTCCAAAAGTTGGCGTAATTTTGTTATATGTTCCTTCATAGTCGTTTGCATCTCCTCATGTTTCTACATAGCCTGTAGATATTATTCTTTTGTTACTTCCTTTACTTGATCTTCAATTTTATGTAAGTCCTCCTTACACAAATATTGGATCTCTACCTTCTTGAAGGATTTCCTCTTCTTATGGTTTTGTGCTAATTTCTCCTTCATATGTTATTTCCGCTTTTCTCCCATGGGCGATGGGATTTCCTAAACGTTACCTTCACCATTTCTATTTTCTCCTTGTTCCTCTTCTACTTCTTGATCCTTTTTTGGTTCTTGTGTCTCTTTTTCTCATTGTTCTGCATCCTTTTGCATTATTTCTGTCTCTAGTATTCTCCACTCTTCATCCCAGGTGTTTACAATATGGATGATTTCTTTCTCTATCACCTTGTAATGCATCAAAAACCATTGTTGATTGGGATCCTTATTTCCCTAAATATACATATGGTGTTTCCCTACCTTAAATAGTCCAATGTCCTTATAATATTCAACTATCCGTGGTTGAATGCACATCATGTTTTTAATGCATTGATGAATAGTCTCCTTATAGACAAAAAAGGTTATGTTATTTTACAATTGTTTGTTCTTATGCGTGGTATGCCATAATGACACATATATTTCTTCCAAGAATGGTTTCTTCATTCCTTCTAGGAACTATGTCTCTTATGCCTCCCTCTACGTAGTCAATGCTATCAAAATTAATAACCATGCATAAGGAAATTTTGTTCCTTTCTCTCGTTCCTCCCTATAGTCCATTAAAAATTGATTTACCATAATTGTTGACCAGTTCATCATCACTCCTGCAATGTGTTAGCACCAGAAGTCACCTATGGATTGAGGTAGAGGTAAGCCTGATACCCATCAGTTTTATGTCACAATGAATAAATTTAAGGGTGGTCTAATGGACACAGTCTCAATATTATATCGCTTTAACTCAAAAAAATGGGTTGGGATGCATAGACAAGTGAGGTATTGATCTAAATTTAGTCAGTGATTTTATGTAAAAGGTGAGTAGGGGGAAGATTTGGTGAGAAGCTGTAAGGGCCTGCTATGGACATCCAGTCTTCCAACAACCTGAGGAGGAAAAGCTTCGAGAACAATCTCCTCTTGGACTTAGAGCTTTAGACACTAAGATATGTCTAAACGACATAGCCACAACAACATGATGATCGAACTAACATCGCAATGTTGTTGTAACAACTCAACTGGATCATCCAATTTCGAGCTACTCAGTATAAGAGGGAAAAATGTAACACAGGAAATGGATTAAAATTGGTGAAGATATTGCAGTGATCAAACTTGCATCGCAGCAACACCACCACCCTCGACTGGATCCTCCAATTATGAGTGTCTTAACACAGAGTTTACAAAGAGATGAAAAAGGAAATTGACTTTCATTAGAAAAGAAATCTCAAATGCATATACATAACCAGAGAACCAGAATGTTCATTAAAACTTTACAATCAGGAGCCCAACTCAACCATAATAAAATATCAAACCCGAGTATTTATACTCAAAACAGCTTGCTCCCTCTAGGAACGAGCATTAGCTATTGCAATCAAGGATTTGTGTCTACATCTTATTCTTCCAGCTTGTACATGCATTCTTCTGTCAAATGCAAGATCATATCAGTATGGGCTTTGCAGGAAAAACTACTGACAGAGGTGCCTCGGGCTGACAGTCAACCTCCACAACCAATTCTTCCCTTCATTCTATTTATGTGGTGAAATGAGTTTTCAACCACCTTCCCCATTTCCATTAACTAACTGCCTCGGGATCGGGATGGAGCCTAACATCCATGAATTATATAGGCGATGCCCATGACTTTGTTGAATTAATATCGATGCCTTGAGCTCTGCTGCTCTCCTTCTGCAATCAATACAGGCATTTTTGGCCCTTTGGCATGGATCTCTTCCATCAACCTGATCTTTCATGTGACCTTGGGTTACAACCTAGAGCTTACACCCAAAGGATATTTCGGGACTTTTCCTTTCAGGAGTCTTTACTCCTCCCCCCCCCTCAACATCGCGATACCCGAAATCGTGAAATGGATTTCAAAATCGGTGGCTAGGCTTTCCTTAAAATGAACGGCCATGATCCTTTTCCTGACAACATGAAACTCTAGCTAAGCGATGAGCGCTAGCCCCTCTTTCCCTACATGTTTCCCATATGATCATACGCTGAGACCATGAGCTTGATTCCAGTGCATTTTGTGATTTCATGTTTTGCAAGTCCTGTCATGCTCTACTTCTGAAACTCCATCTTGTGAAACCGCAAAATTACTTGATATGGTGCCACACATCCCTTAGGTTCAGACGATTGAGATTGATTCATCAGATTTTCAAGTCTCGGGACTTTGGGCCATGGATGAAAATTTACGACAAGAACACTGAACTCTTGATTCTCAATCCTCCGAAATTTGTTGATGTCAGATCAATGGCCCTCATATTTTCTCGACTTGATGGCCTAGATCTTTTTGAGACTTCGCATTTCTCAAGTCTTCAAGACTCTACCCTCTTACTTTACCAACTCGCAAAATCGCAAAATCTGATCTAACGGACCAGATCTCTCCTTTGATTAATGACTGTGATATTGTCGCGATTTCTCATTTCATGAGTTCTAAAAACTCTACTCTTTGACCTTGCTGACTTGGGAAATCGCGACTATGTTGATCGTGCACCACGTGTCCCTCTGAAATGAATGACCTAGATCTCATGATTTCGGGCCTCGGTCTGATGTTAAACTTTGCACAACTCTAAATCCTAATCGCTCGATGGACGCCAATTTGATTTATCTGATGGATCCGATGGATGAGATTGAGCCTCTGCTTGATGGATTTTCTCCCACCTGGCATGTGCGCACCTTTGCATAATTGCACCCCGACTTTGGATAAAAATGCATCTGGTGGGTTTTTTAAACCCATTTTCTCGCATTTGGTCACCCAATGGACAACTCCAAAGGAAAAATATCCCTTTGCAAGAATATGTGCTAACACGATGCACTTCTCTGTTGATGTTATAACTCTCTCTTGCACCTAGTCCTTGTGACATTTTCTTAGTAGCTTGTAGGCCATTACCTATGTCGCAAACCTTACTATATCATCATTGATACTTGCAATGTCTAGTCTACGTGCTCCTATGAATGTGCCATAATCTTCCTTCATCTATTCTACTAAGGATTTTCCCTTCATGTTGACTATAAAAAATGGTAAATGGTCTTCACCTATTTATGGAAGTCCTCTAATCCACGCAATCGAGTAGGTGTCAATGGACACTTCTCTATCCAACCATAAAAATCCTCCATGGACATAACTCAACAATAATTTGACACAAATGTTTATATTCATACTCCTACAAAAATGGGGTATCTCCAACATATTTAGTATTCATGTTCATCGCAAACCTGTCACCCATTCCTTCAACTCAACTGTGATTAAAAGTGATGTGAGGTTCATTCTTGCGCGTAAATAGTTTTGTGGCACTAACTCTGGAAACTTATTTAAATATTTTAGGTCGTGGTTTGAATACCTCAGGTTCCCTATCACAACTAACATATCTATGTCGATAGTGACCCCGGGTGGAACCACTAGTGTAAGGATGTTGCACTTCACCTCCTTTTATAGTCTAACTTGTTTTGTTGTCAAATTTATTGATGGCACATATGCTCTGGGAAAATTCACGAGACTTGGATCTACTTCTTTTGTCCTCGGGAATTCTTCCTTCACTGGTGCCACTTCCTTCTTAGTGCATTGTTTCTTCATTCCTAATATAGAAGCTTCTATATTTGGCGGTGCCATATATCTTTCTAGTTCGACTCTTCCTTCAACACCCTCAGATCTGTTCTTTGTTTAATGTTGGATCTCTTCTGGTTCTTTGTTCTCTCAAATGTGCATGCAACAATAACCTTTTCTCATCACCCTTGTTATGATTTTATAACTTGCTTCCAACTATTATCATATTATTCGCACCCAAACTTGCAATCCCACCTGATTGTACTCAAATTCAATTCCTTCAATATTTTGCATTAAATTCATATTATTCGGTGGATCATGGACTTGATTTTCCAAATAATCAAAATATTTGTCATCGCTTTTCATTTATGACTACACATTCTCGTCTTCTTACCATTATGTTTGCTCTTTAATTCTTTACCCTTCCTCTGTGCATTTCTTTATCCTAGTTCTTCAATTCACCTTTCTGTGTGTATTTCAACTTTCCTTCTTTTCCACATCATTTTTGTATCCATCTTTTACTTTTCTAAAAAATTCCCAATTAGAAATTTATTGATTTTTCTTTTCTTTTTCTTTTTCTGTATAATACAATATAATACAATTACTATGGTATACATACTGCACACTCAGACTAGTGTGTGAAAGCACAATTGTCCCTATATAGTTTCAACCTATTACCCTTTACTAGTTCATCCATGAATTCTCCATTCAATTTCACCAACTAAGCAACACTTGATTCTGTCACAAATATTATCACATACGGACCCAACCATTGCATTTGGAACTTCCCAGGGTGTTGCAATTTTTTTTTGTCATAAAGTAAAACTAAATATCCCATCTAGAATTTCTTTTTTTTAATGTGTCTATCATTCCATTGCTTCTCGAGTGCTTTCTGCAACTATTGATGAAATCCTACAACAAAACGGTCTTCCTCCCATTCTACTAGCTCTGATAATATTTTCTCTACTATGCCATAATCTATAAACTCTGTCAGTGTGTAAATTCATAGACTCAACACAATGAATTCCATAGGAATAACTGCTTATTTCCCATATACTAAATAGAATGGTGTCCATCCTATCAACTTCTTTCATGTGGTTATATATTCCCATAGTACTGCAAGAATCATCAAATCCTAGTCATGTTAATTTACATTACATATCTTTGTTAGTGCATTCTTTACGATATTGTTGAATGCTTCCACTGTTCCATTCGCCTGAGGATAATAAGGTGCACTCTTCTAGTGGTGAATATCAAATTCCTTTGTCAAAGAAGAATTTTTTCTATTCAATAAATGAGTCCACTGATCAGTCATAAGGATTCTTGGAAATCTAAACCTTGTAACAAAATTTTCAAAAAGAAATTGAGAAGCAATATCCAGTCTGCAATCTCTGATAGGTTCTTCTTTAGCTCATCTGGTTAGGTAATCTATTGTAGTAATTATATATCTTTCTCTTGATATTTTTTGGGTGGGTTTATCTGTCCAATGAAATCAACTTCCCATTTATCAAAAGCATGCAATGTGACTTGCAGTACTAAAGGAATCTTCTCTCTTATGGATGGATTTCCAACTCTCTGATAGTCATCACAAGTATGAAATAAATCCTTAGCATCCTTATGAAGGGTGGGCCACCAAAGTCTTATGCGCAAAATATTTTGTGCCATCTCTTTCCCTGAATAATGGCCTCCCACAAATCCTTTTTTTGTCCTTGATAATATCATCGGCCTTTTGTTCTCCAATACACGTTGTCGTAGAATACTTGTTCCTAACTTATAGAAATTCCCTGCTATAATCTGATAATCTATCGTCTTTACTACTAATTGTTTATTTTATATAGTTGTAAAGTAAGTTGGGGCTGATAATGTGCTCAAGAGCTGAACTATATCTACAAATTAGTCATCGACCATTTGTATGGAAAACAAGTGTGCATATGGTAGACTCTCATCCAAATTTCCTGCATCTTCCCTTGTTAGAATGTGCGACAAATGATCAGGTCTCGAGTTCAGTTTCCCTTGTTTCACAATCACTCTAAAGTCATACTTCTGAAATAGAAATATCCATATGAATCTCTCCCCAACCTTTAGTTATTGACTAATTATCTCAGTGCATAATGATTTGTATGCATCTTAAAATGTGAGCCTAAAATATAATGCCTAAACTTTTGCAATGCATACAACATTGCTAGTCTTTCCTATCTTGTAGTAGTGTAATTAAGTTCAGTAGTTGAAAAATCCTTGCTGGAAAATACAATGGCATGGTCCAAATCGCCTTCTCCTGGCTGATCTAGAATTGTGCTTAACACTATAGAGGATGCATCTACATGAATGGATCAGTGCATAATGATTTGTATACATCTTAAAATGTGAGCCTAAAATATAATGCCTAAACTTTTGCAATGCATACAACATTGCTAGTCTTTCCTATCTTGTAGTAGTGTAATTAAGTTCAGTAGTTGAAAAATCCTTGCTGGAAAATACAATGGCATGGTCCAAATCGCCTTCTCCTGGCTGATCTAGAATTGTGCTTAACACTATAGAGGATGCATCTACATGGAAATGGAATTACTTCTTCCAATGTGGAAATACTAAAATCGACGTGGTAACCAATTTCTTCTTCAAGGTTTTCAAACTCTGTTGACTTTCCTCGTTCCATTGAAAATTAACCTCCTTCTTCAACAAATTTTCCAACGGGACTGTGATCTGTGCGTATCCCCTAATAAAATTTATATAGTACCTCATATGACCCAATTCCACGTGTAGTTTCCGCACTAACGTAGGTGGTGGAAAATTAGCAATCACGAAAATTTTCATAGGATCAACTAAAATTCCTTGTTTACATACTACATGTCCTAGCAACGTACCAAATGGTGTGCAAAAAGTGCACTTCTTCAAGATAAAATAAATATATAACTATCTACATTTGTCCAACATCAAGCGCAAAGTTTGAACATGGTATTTTAACAAACTAAACACAATCCAATCATCCAAGTAAACTTCTAGGAACTTATGAATAAACTCTTTAAACGCTACTACAACCACTCGGGAGAATATTGTTGGTGCATTTTTCTAGCCAAATGGAATGACTATGTACTGATATCATCCAAATTTTGTCACAAATGTTGTCTTATGTCTAACTTCCTGTGCAACGTTAATCTAGTGATACCTATAGAATCCATGAGTAAATGAGTAAGCTTCATGTCCTCCTACATTCTCTAGGAATTCATCTATAAATGGGATAGGAAACGGTTCATGTAAGAAGACATCATTCAATTTCTGCGTATCCACACAAATTTGTATTCAACCTATTTTCTTCTCCTAAATCACCATCATATTGATCCATTTAGACTCTGTGGAAGGTTCAATAATCTCAGCTTCCAACATCCTGTATATTTCTTCTTTCACCTTTCGCTTATATTCTAAGTTCAATCTATATAGTATATGCTTCACTGGATTGGCATTTGTCTTCAAAGGAATTTTCATCTCTCGAGTCCCCTAGATCCCCAGCAATGCCTTTCATTTTTTATAATGTAGTCGAAAAAATATCCTAGTATTCATTTGTTAAATCAAAAATATTCTCTACAGTTTCTTCATTCCAGTAATCTCCGATATTTGTGAACTTGGGATTGTCCTTTGTACTAATATTCACTTTGTGCATTCTTAATGGCTTTGTATATTTGGAAGACTGAAGATCAACACCCTCTATTGCACACTCTCCATTGGTTTCTGGTTGTTGCAAATTCCTCGATTCTTCGTCCTCCTAGTCTTCTCCAACAACATTATATAGCAATACAAAACTTATTGAATGGTCACAAAATATCTAGGCGCACTACATAAGGTTGTTGGTATCTTTGAATCTTCTCATGAAAATATCTTGGTCTTAATAATCTGCAGAGTTTTGTCTACCGAACGGGTATCATATTCAAACTTTAAAGTTACCTTAAAGTTGTGATTCAAGTCTTCCCAATCTATTGTTCCTCTGTGCACCTCCAGTTCTAAGTGTTAGTTCATCAAGATCGTATCCAAGGTGTGCACAAACAAGTGCATCCATTCCTTCTTAGATATTGAGCTCCAGGTCCCAGTGCACTATCTAATCTGATCTATAGGACAACTCAAACCGATATACTTATTTGTGGAATATTTAACTTATGTTCTAAATATGACCTGTAACAACCTTATGCATTGTTTCTAATTCTCTATTCTTTCCTTATGCATATCCCACCATGTTGTCAAAGTTTCTTTTAGCGCAATATCTAACACTAGTAATCTATGTTGATCTGGTATCTACAATTCTAATTCTCTTACAAAAATATCTACATCTGTTATTCCATCATACTTTGTGGGATCACTTGTCTCAACTCCAATCCATCATAATGCATGGGTAATACAAGAACATCTCCTTGTAGATACCTCATGCAATCTCTATTTTCATGTTCCAAGTCTTCTTCTGAATATGACGCCCAAGAGCTGATACTTCACCAAATGAGTACACCTTTAGTAGTAGGATCAATATAATCATCCATCTATGTAGTCATAATGTAAACATTATCGAGATCTTTTGCCTTTGATGGTTCCACATATTACCTTCCTTCTGTGGGATCCAATGGCATAGAAACTTTCAAGTATGCTACTGCAAAGATCATATGTTTCTTCTTCAGATCAATAATAGTCTAGTTATTGAAGGCCCAATCGAGTACAAGAAAATATGGATAAGATTTTCTACCATCCACTATCTCAATTACTTCAAAATATGTTATGTTGTGCACTCCATCTATCTTAACCTTCACCCGTGTTAGTCCTCCAATCAGAACAATCTTACGCCGGTTTTATAACCTCAACTGAATAGGTGGCCAAATCAACTTAGATTTTCCCATAATTTCCAATGTCTTCTTTGGAATGAAATTCACATCAGATCCCCAGTTCAAAATTATAGTATCCATATCATAATATCCTACCTACGCATTAAGTCAAAACTCCTTATTTTTCCTGTTCTTGCATTGTACCTGGTTAATCGCTCATTGTGCACTAGTTTCTTCTCTATATTGTGTGCATTGATTGATCATTTTCTGTAGTGAATTCAATGTAGTTTCATCCTTCCTTAGCTATAAACAACTCTTTAAAAATATTTTCAGATTACTTACCTTCTCAATTGTCCTTTCTGTCATCGAGTGGTCGTAGGATGGAGGCATGTAAAACACTAGTGGCCTATCATACAAAGGTTGTGAAGTCAATGTTATCCATTCCATTTATAATAGCTCCTTCCTTCCTTACTTGTACATGTCTCTTTATTTTTTAGGATCAAATGTCGGAGGAGGTTCTGCGACTTTCGTAACCCATTTCTTAGTTTGAATTCCTTTTTTTTTCGCATCAACTCCTCTTCTCGCTCTTCTGCATGTAACTACTACCACTCTCGGTCTATCGTTGTGCTCTTCTAATACTATAATATAAACATTTTGGTTCCTCTTTTCCTGCTACTTCGCAATCAGTTGCAAATATACTTTTGTAGCATTATCCAAATGTCTACAGTACATACATGTTGTGCAGGGATTCAAATAATCTTTCTCTAAATTCCCAAGATGGTTACAATTATAGCATATAATCGGTCCTCTTCTTCTATCAAATCCTCCTCTTCCAAGACCTATGAATCCTCCTCTTCCTCCTTAATTCTAGCCTCTCTAAGTATTATACAACAATACCCCTCCTTTTGGTCCTTCTTCCCCTTGAAATCGATATGCATCTACGGTGCATTCTCTCATGAGATCGAGTGCATGAAATTCTTTTTCATCATGTCCCATAGACTTAAAAAAGTTACAAAATAATTTCTTGGAAGTGCTCTGATACTTTTGAATCAAAGTTCAAGTTGTCATATCGTGACCTACTGTTTTTCATATCTCACAATATACTCCAATTGGTGTCAAGGGATTCAGAGCTCTTGTAGCCAAATATTTTCTAAAATCTAGACACTCATTCTTATGATAACCTTCCATTCTACATGTAACACATGAGACTTATTCGTGCTTCTATTTCCCTTTAGAAATATCTTGTAGCTAAATGGTCAATACTGCTAACTGTGACTGAACCTAAGCCATCCCTATGCCATTTTCACCTACAGGGGATGTTTCTATTTTCATGGTGATCTCTAGTGCTTCTGACTGCGACGTAATCTTATGTTTCATAAAAGGGCATAATATATGTCGTAACAATCCTACAATGAACGACTCCCTATCCTACTCATATGGAAACTGGAAGGTCAACCTATCTATCAATATCGTGAACCTATGATCAAAATCCCATACCGACTCATTTTGTAATTTCTTAATCTCTTTCAATTATATAATACGTTGCGACTTAGACTTTGGTTTTTCGAATTCCTTTAACATATATTATCTAATGTCTTCCAAGGTTCTAGCTTGTCCTGTAAGAGAAGTAGACTAATGCTTCATATTTCATAGTAATGCATGGTTTTTGAAAGTCATAGATAACTACATGATAGTCACATCATCATCTTGGATGTTCTTCATGGTCCATATTTCTTCACAAATAAACAAATGTTGTTCTGGGTATTCTGAACCTACTCCATGGGAAACAAGCATTCTCAAAGTGGGATCTACTCCCACCATCATGTACTATGTGGTATTCTTCCCTGGTGACACTAATTAATTCTAACTTGGTGTACTAATTCCACTACGCCAACTACCTTTACTGTTATGCTTACTTCCCTCACTAACTATAAGTGACAAAATTTCATATCTTACCTTAGTTCTCAGAGACATCCATGGGGTCATGGGCTCGATGTAGAGTATGGACTAAGTGGGATGTAATGGATCTTCTTCTACTGGACTAAACTAACAATATTTTTCCTTTTCCTCTGTGCGTGATATTATTTTGATTTGGAGTACTACACTAGTGTTTCTTTCCTCAACCTCACTATGTTTCTCTTCTCTCTCAACCACAATCCTCTTCCTATTGTACCAAAACCTTTTTCCACTGCTCAATACTCCAATCTCTTCTTTTGTCACACATTATTCTTCTCTTGGCATTCTTAGTTCATTTGTTCCTCATTCATTCCTTCCTACATCCCTCTTCTTCATACAGTCATACCATCCCCTGGTCATCCCCCAGTTCCCTAATGCATGCGAAGGCACCTAGCTGGTAAGGAAATCAAATTCCATCTCCATAAATCCCTTATCACACAACAACATATTGATCCAAGAAGAAAATGATTTCAAATATATTCTACATGGTCCTTTAAATAATTCTCTTTCACCAACACTATATGACTGGGTGTAATCTATAGCGAAATTGGTAATTTAACCCCCGAGTATACTATCTAGTCATAAATAAATTGTGTTAGATCCAATTACTTATAGTGTTCAACTACTGAATCAACTCAAGGTTCCAATTCCTCGGAACAAAAGTGTAGAATGTCCCATTATTTTCAGCTAACCTCTGTAACCATCCAGACAAAACGTTTGGAAAATGAACAAAGAAAATATCATGTAAACTATAAACACATACCTCTGCAACCATTCCTCTGAATTGATCTGCGGGTTCTTATTCCAATATCTAGAAAACTTATGCTTTTTTTCCTTTAACCACCATCTGATCTCTTCCTTATTTGACCTCCACACACTAGTAAATTTGGGTCATTCTCCGACAGTGTGTTTGTAGAAATTACCACTTTATATTGTCGAAAAAATGACAAACATCGGACCCCCTCAAACATCGTTTCACATGACGTCGGTCTTCCAACAACAAAGATATCGTCTCTATTGTGACATTTCATGCAGACATGTGTCATATCGGACTTCACTATCCAAGCCCACTATAGACATCGCTACAGCGACGTCGAGATGTCTCACCTGCGACATTACAACCCATTGAAATACCGATGTAAGGTCACGTCGATATTCTGACATGTATGTTATATCAACGACGTATCACCTCTGACATTGACGGAATGACAACGATGCTATGGACGTCGAAAGACCGACAAAAGGTAACGTCGGCCTTCATACGTGTATGATATAACAATGATGTCTCACCTGCAACGTTGATTCCATGACAATGACGTTAGGGACATAATAAGACTGAGGGAAGGTAACGTCGATTGTATGATGTGTATGTTATATCAGTGACATCTCACCTGCGATGTTTACACTATGCCAACAATGCTATTGATGTCGAAATATCGACGACCTGTAGGTGATTTAAAAATAAAAATAAAAACAAAAAAAATGGTATCAAAGAGGTGACAAAGCATGAAATTTGACAATTTCCTCAATATTATATGTCAGTTAGGTGCTCTTGGAGTAAATCCTACATTGAATGTGCCACTTACACATGGAGTGCATCACTTGGTTCTGTTCAACTTTTTTTATAACAACATCTTCAGTTGGACCTCTATGAAAGACATGGATAGGTGCATTTAAATATAGTTATGAGTGACTTTTTTTCTTGAAGGTTGTTGTATAAGCTTTTGTGTGATGCCATGCTACTGTGATGATTTATCTTCGGATTACTACAAATTTTATGTGATTGTTGTTGGAGCTTTTCCTTGTTGTACAAAATAGTTTAGATTGTTTTGTGATGTAGAGAAGGTCCTACTAGCTATTGTAAATTTATCTAGATAAGTCATTTTCTATATGTTGTTTTGAGTTTCCCACTAAATATTTTGTTTGAACTCCTAAATTTACCTCACAAAAGTTTTCATATATACATATTTTAATGTTTTATAGATGGAACCAAAGTTTTCAGTTTTAGTACCTATAGGTTCTATTATTTAAGTGCATATCTAATCTATGAGATGAAAAATTGACATGGTATCAGAGCCATGCATATATGATTTCTAGATTTGTGTATGCAATGTGTTATTGCCTATGAGAGGAAGTTGTTACAGGATCTCAAAGAATGACTCTTAGCTTTATTGAAACAAAAGGAAAATAAAACCTTGAATGTGCATCTCGAAGGATGAAGAGTCACTATAGCCAAACAAACTTTGAATATTAAACAAGATTTATCATTGGGAGAGATAAAACATTTATGAAAACATGGTGCAAAATAAGCTTAAAAACCATGAAAAGACATTCTTGTTGTTGTTTAAAAAAGAGGACAATTGGTAGGTATCACCAATATGTCAAAATCCCATGTGGATGAGGCTCAAACAAATAAAATGAGCTATCTTGAGCTTCAAATGGTGGACTGATGAGAACTTTATGGAGCAATTAAAATGCCTAAGTAAAGAAGATAAATTTCAAAAATCCCAATGTTATTTTGGGGCAGTTGCTTCAAATTGCTTATAGCTTTTGTTTCAAGAGGTGAAATCAAAATTTGTCATAGAACTATTTTAGATAATGAATAAATCCTTCCATAGATGTATAGGAACCACCTTTTCATATCCTTTGGAGATATAATTGGAGAGTTGTTTAAGAAGGGAGAGACCTTGAAGAACTAAGTAGTCTTGGGGCTTGTGACAATGATATCTTCCAATCCATAAACAAAATTGAAATTTGTAAAAGATCCATTTTAGATAGAAAAAAATACTTGAACATGATTTGTGTTGAATCTCCTAAAACATGATACATAGGTCATGGTAGCTGTGCAAATTGTGTAGCATAGTATCACTTTTTTGTCTCATGTTTTCCCACATGCCAGGAGATTGAATTGCATGAGATTTTGAATCTTCCCCATTGTGAAAGATTTAACCTACAACTTGAAATGGACATAGAATGGAATATATTTGTCTTCTTAGTGATTTGGAAAATTAAAGGGGAAAAAGAGAGAAAGAATGAGCCTTGGAGGTTTTATAGGTGAAATCTGGGTGAAATCCTAAAAATTAGGGAATTCACCGCCAAAGGAAAATCGCTTAAAAGGACTAATTGATGCATCAGATTGAAATCCTAAAATAATTATAGGGAATTCCCCACCAAAGGGAAATAAATCTAGGGAACCAATTGATGCACATGATGAAATCCTAAAAAAAAGGAAATTGCCCCAACAAGGAAATTGATGCATAGGATGAAATACCAAAAATTAGAGAAGTCACTCCAATGGACCAATTGATGCACTAAGGTCAAATCCTAAAAAAGAGGGAATTTTAGACCATAGGAAAATTGATCCAAGGGAAAAATAAACAAAGGGACCAAGGGACCAATTGATGCAGCAAGGTGAAATCATAAAAATAAGGAATTCACCACCAAGTGGAAATCACTCCAAGGGACCAATTGATGCACTTAGGGTGAGATCCTTGATGTAATATTGGATATCGGGGGAGTTTTTTGCTATAATGATAGATTGGATGTTTGCAAATGTTAATGGCTCATTTAATCCTATGAAATTGTTATGTAAGATGTGATATGTTGTTGGGATGTCAATTCTATTGAAGGTTGTCCTACTTGGTCCTTATCTCTTGTAATCTGAGGTTATGGTTGTTCCTTCACTATTAGGGTTGCACATTATTTATTGGATTTAAATACATTGGTTGTTATGGTGAATTTGTTGTTAGATATCTCACTCACTATCATATAACCTAAAAATCTACGTGGAATACTCATGGAACATCAATTCATGGATTGACTATGTTTTCTCCATAAAATTTTAAACCGTCTTTGTTCATATTCCTTGACTCCATAACCCTTTGGATTGGCATTGGTATTTATCCACCATCCCATTTGCTTCTATGGTTCATATTACACTTCACTTAAGGACACATCCCTTTTGTTAGAGGAAATACATTCTAAAGCAAGAGGAATAGCTATTGTGGTGAAAGTGGGTAGCCTTCCTTAGCTCCCCCTGGGTTGCACTCATGTTTTATGGATTTCTCAGTTAAGTGAAACTTTGGGCAGTAACATGAGGTAAACTCTTGAGGAAAGAGTCTTTGATAGGTCATGTGAAAGAGTGTGTTGGACCTTGTGGATGTCCTTAGGAGGCTAGGTGAGTTCAAGCATGAACTCTCCTCACAGCATGGGTGAAAATGTGGTTCATTGATCACTACCTACAAACCCAATTCTTTGACTCTTCACCTTCACTTCCTTCAAACAATGGGGAAATGATTAAGCACAATTGTACTCAATGAGATTATAAGAAACAAGGAGGAAAAGGCTCACTATTAGTAGAAAAATAAGCAAGGACCTAAGGGGCTTTCTCACCAACCCACTCTCATACTCTAGACCTACAAAATAAAAAAATGGTAAAAGGAGAAGGGGCCATGGATGGCCAAGGAACCCACAAAAGAAATACAACAAAAAGTAAGGTATTCACAAGGGGGTAGTCTTTAGGAGATGTATGTATTCAATTTCTTAGAAATACTTACCATCGATATATTCCAAATACTAATGTTTAGAGTAAGTCCTTAATTCACCAATCTATCAAGAATCCCTATGGGTTCTGCAATGATTTCTTGCTAACAAAGACCATATATTATTGTCATATAAATAATTATATTTGGGTTGCAATTTTTTCTCGCCATTTCATCAATAAACTGGACAACCTTGTTGATAGTGCCCTACATCAATTTGCGTCATGAACTTTTGGAAGCAAGGAATAAGTCATAAATTATAACATAGTTGTAATTGAAGCAATTGATCTTAAGTTGAACACCATATCAAGAAAAATAATAAATACCATGATAAGAACCTATAATGTTTATTGGACAACTGTCTTTAACTATAAAAAGCATCCTAGAACTATGATCTTGAGTTCAAAGGTCCATTCAATGTTAATTTGGAATAATAGTTTACCTGTAAATCATCTGTTAGCACTGAGATTCACCCTCATACTACAAGAGGATAAGCCCAGTACCCATCAAAGTGTTTTTGGAGGTTGGTTTATGAGTGGGGTAAAATGCTCAAAGCTCGTCATAAGAATGTTTTAAACAAAGAAAAATGGGCTAGAAATGCATAAACAAATGAGGTTCCAATTAACTTCAGTTAGTGGTTTAAGATTAAAGGTGAGAACGAGGAAGACTTAGTGAGGAAAGTGGACAAGGCTTCCATGAGAATCCGACCTTCAAGAAGCTTGGTGTAGGAAAAATCGGGCACAAGAGAACTCTTGAACCTAAGTTTAAGGTGTTGAAATATATCATAGTTGCATTATAATCAAACCTCAATTACAATACAACTACAACAATTCGTCTGGATCTTCCATGCATGAGCATCTCATCATAAGAGGAAATAAGACAGTGAAATAAGATACAGAAACAGATCATAGCATCATTATAATCAAACCTCCATTATAATACAACTATAACATCTCATCTGGATCATCCATGCACGAGCGTTTCATCACAACAGAAAAAAAGATGGTGAAATAAATTGACTTCTATTAATGAGAAAGTCTCAGGTGTCATATATAACCAGAGAAAAACTCTACTATCAAAGTATTACAAAATGGGGACCTATGCTCAACCATCGACCACTCTAACAAATTCTTAAAATGATCTATTTATAATCAAAACAGTTGACAACCGCTAGGAGCGTGAGCTGGCCATCATGTCCAAGGATTTTCCACTTCACATCCTTCTGTCAGACAGTGTGTGTATCTTCTGTCAGACGCAAGATCAAATCAAAATCGACCTGCAGAAAAAACCTTCCATCGTAGTACCTTGGGTTGATAGGTCTGTCTCTGTGGTCAGACCCCCCATCCCTTCTATTTATGGAGTGAGCCGAAGTTTCAACTACTAGTCCTTGTTCATTAACTATTTTCACCTTAGGATCAGGACGAGGCTTGATGAATACAAGGTAGCCACATGCTGCTATTGGATTTGGCACTTGAATGAGCACATTATTTTGGGACCGTCGAAAGTGGTTTGGACAAACACCGCTTTTGTGCCCGAAACTCACCATCTTCCGCCACGTAGCTCCCCCACAATACTGTGATTGATATTTTAGCTTGCTCAAGGATTTTAACACATGAGCATGTTGCGACGTCGAAATGAAGCATGTCCATTGATATGATCATGATTGGTGATCTGGGAACACCTGTTATTTTATCTCCCACGCTAAAACTTATCCACTTGCCAACTATAACTTCCTTCCAACAACCCTTGGATATGGCACTAAATTGAACTGCACAGAGGATCTTTATTGTTGAAAACTGCACCCTCTTGTTTTCCTGTGCTCATGGTTGTCACCTACGACCCTTGACAATTTCATGTGCTAACACCATCCAACAACACTCTAAATAGAATATCTTGAATCAATAAAATAAAATGTATCTCATGTGTATTATTTTTTTTTCCTCAAAATAAATTTCAACCATACATACAGTTGTCAAAGAAAAGATTACGTCAATACTAGAAATATTGTGCTAATACCTACATATTTTTTTGTAGTTTGTGCATGTAGACATATAAAGAATATTTTAAACTACACCCTCTCCAAATAAAAGACTTATTGACTTCCAAACCAAAAAATTTAGTTCGGATGCTGCAGACCTTATTGACTCTTTTATGTAGACACACTTGAGTTTTAGCTAATCTCAAGGTATTTTGAGAACACTAGGTTATCCCTACAGTTGGATTTTACTATGTTCCTTCATCATGATCATCCAAAAATAAAAGGCATTGATTATAGGTATTGGGTGATTGTCATCATCATAAGGTTCTCCCTTAATCCACTAAGTCATTTCACTATTACCTAAGATATAGGTTTCAAATGAGCCTGCTAATTGCTAGCAGAGGTCTGATGGCATACCATTACATGTATTCTAAGTATTTTCAACAATCACTCCATTGTAGGAGACCACATTTCACTCATATGCACACATACGTAGACAATGGAAAGGTTTTAAAGGGTGTGAATCCCTGAATCATCAATCCATTTTAGTAGGTTCACTACTAACCATAAATGTGTTGGAAATTTTCTAGACATTAAAGCAAGGAAACTCTTACAGATGTATTTTCTTAATCTAGAATACAAGGTTCCCTTCAAATGTATGTATCAATCCCACATAATATTGGAGTGCATATTCAATATTTGAAATGTAAAATAAGTGCATGGAATAATTATCAATCTCTCATTCATTGCAGGGATCTCATCCTCTTCAATTCCTATTCCCCACAAACTCTTAGTTTCTAGCCTTGAAACTCATGACACCTATAATAAAAAAAGGGTGTCATGAAAACTAAAACCAAATTATTTATTATTGTTGGAAAATGGGGGAAGCAAGTAAGAAAACACAAACAACAAGTTTTTTGCACTTAACTAGGCCCAAAAAATAAGCCTAAAGTGATCCAAAAAGCAATTTGAGCAAACTTTTAGAAGTTTGTCAAATGAAAGTCCTTTATTTTATGGCTCAAAACAGATCACTAATAAGTTGTTTTATCCATGAGATGACTCAAAGGTAAAAGTGAACTATGGGAACGGATATGGAAAAACAAATATGAAACAAACATAGCAGAAGATGATCTTTTTAGGATGGATGGTAACAATACATGCTCCATGATCTGGAACAATGCCTAGGAAAAAGGAGGCATAGTAAAACAACACTATTTATGGAAATTTTTCTCAGTTCATTTGGACTTATTCTAGGAGGACCCCTAGTAGTAGACGCATGAACTAACGCTTCATCAATCCCTACAGGAAGCTTAGGTTTCTTTCACTCAATATAAATGGAATCGTATCTACCGTTACTGGATGCAAGGAGAGAACATGAAAAGTACTAAAAATATTATATATCTCAATAAATTGTCACATAGAAAACTCTGCATTAATAAATAATCACATAACGATTCATAAACATTAAACATAACCATAATTGATGGCTATATAAACTATGTTGAAATGAGTAATGGTACCTTATTTGATGAACTGGTTGGAATAGTTGGAATGGTTTCCCCCATGTGTTTCTCTTCAGCTAAATGACCCTCTTTTTGTCTTGAGCTTCCCTCACTCAATGAAGAAAGATCTTAAAGTAACTGCCAAAATCATTCAACCTCCATAAATATCTACAAAATCAATACAAGTCATATTTGCAGTGCATTGTTTACTCTAAGATTCATTTTTATTAGAGTGTGAGAACATACCTGAATGATATCCTATTTGTTTTGAGAATAATTTATTGGATCCACGTGTCTAATATTTGATCGAACTATCTCCCTTGATTTGAAGTAGCATCAACGAAGTCAACATTGACTATGTTGTTGCTCAGTTGGATCGAGGGAGGTTTTCTCCAAGATTAAATGTCTCCAATAAATTATTCTCTATTGAACATGGCCAACCACATGAATATGGAAGCTCTTATGGTCCCTCCCCCCCGGCTCACATCACTCTCAATTCCCCAATACCCAACATATAAATATATTGGAATATTTACAACAAAAACAAACATATATACATTAGCAATATTCAAAACTGTTTACAACGAAATAAAATGTTTCCTTGATCCATTTGGAGTGAGCTCAATTCTCCTAAGAGAAAAGTAACAACTATTCTATAACATCATACACTAAACTAAAGCAATTTACATCTAAAAATAGAGAATGGAAATTCATGTGAAAAGAGGGTTTATTATATTCCATCATATGACTTGGTTGGAGTATTAAAATGCACTTGTAAACATCATAGAACTCATCCCACTTTGATATATAAGTTAAAACATGTTATTTTTCCAATATTTAATCATAAACTCACTCAAAATACTAAAACGAATGCTTTGGAAAATAATAGGTCTAAACTCATATGTAATCATGAAAATGGTCTTAATGTAAGGTCGCGGGAAAAAGGAATATGGTGAAAAGTGAAGTAAAAGGTTGGTAAAAGAATGGCATTTTGGCAACCCAACAAGTACAAAAAAGTATTTCATAGAAAACAAATTTTATAAATAGTTATTAAAGTATTGTACATCATCATTTAGTTTTAGTCGACCTCTTCTTCTTAGCTCTGAAATTCCTAAGCATTTCATCAATATCTATGTCTTCGTTCTCTAGGTGCTCTTCAAAATCCGATTTTGATTGCATCCTCTCACGCAGAACACACCTAGTCACAGGGTACTCATGGGGTAATGGAGGTTGTTGCGATGAGGCATCACCTACAAAAGAAAAAAATATAAAATTTAGATGGTTAGTTTTTAAATATCATTGAACTAGTTCAGTAATATTAAAAAAGAACATGCAATGTCATTATTTACCTAGTCCACTAGTCTACACTGTTGAAATGGTTTCTCCCGCGTGCTCCTCTTCAACTGTACAACCCTCAAGTACAACATTATTTTCCATTGAGACCAAAAAATTTATAAGGAAAATCATAAATGTATAAGTAAAAACACAATAGAAGTACAAAATGTATAACTACGAAATTATTAAGTATCTAATTAAAATACAACCATATTATTGTCATGTGCCTCGGTCGTAGCACCATCGTGGGGCTGCATCCCAGTGGAATGGGATTGCATGAGAGAATCATCTTATGGGTGCAAGATGTTATCAACGCACTACTCTCCAATACTAGTGGGTCGGTTGAAAATGTTGCTCCCCTGATTAAAAAAAAGTTGTAACACATTAAATTTATCGATGATATCAAACATGACTGTATTATATTAATAATAAAGGTTAATGTGGATTGAATTTTATTTACCTTATACTGCAAAGTGGTTCTTGCTAACTGCCCTAATCTTTTCCAATGTTCAACTACATCTTTATATCCGTACATGTAACGATGGAGGTCTTCCTCCGTGGTTTCAGTACCGAACTCATCACCCTGCATTTCATAAGAGTATGTATTTTTAATGTTATTGGCTACAATTACCTAAAAGTTTGAAGGTGATACAAATAATATATTTAGGTACTTACAATTCATGACTGCAACTTCAAGTAGCCGCCCCAGCCTAGTCTGTGCTAGCCACATTTGGAAATCCTTTCTTTTGTTTCCTTTGAAGTGTCAGTCAACCTATCATCAAAAGTTTCAAGTATGTTAATATATACCACACTTTTATTTACATCTAAAAAAAATTGAAGTTATTGAATTGAAATTGTAATTTACCTTCTCGGACCAGAGGGTGTTTTTCCTTCATCTGTCAATTTATTCTCTTTTGCATCCTTGATGAGATCCTTTCAATCCCTTTCTAGAATCATCAGAGGACACTCATACCTATCATTTTGTTTCAATTGCTTCCTATATGTTTCTCATGTATATTTTAAATATTGGTGAGTTGCGGTAGTGGCCAAGGTCTTATTAAATGTGTCTACACCAAAAAGGCTTTCAAGATAATCCATCAATTATTTTTTGAGATTGGAATTTTGGGAATTCCAACTCTCCCATATGGTGGGCCCAAAAATCAGAAAATCCTTTTTCTCCAAGGAACTATAAAAATCATTGTTCCCTACACGCAAAAATATTATATCATTATTCAATTAAAAATAATAATTTAGATTATTTATATTTGTCTACATAGAGAACATGAAACAATTAAAAATTTAAAAATTACTTGGGACTTTAACTTTCTTTAATGGAAGCCATTCCTCGTTGACCATAAATATGCCCTTAAGGGTCACCATTTTGTTCACATGTCTTTCTTTAGGAAAATGAATCATATAGTTGGCCAAATCATCATCCTCATCTCTGTCACCACCTCCGGAGTCTACCTGTGTGGTCGCTTCCTAGGGGTGTGTGTCACCGCTCCCACCTAATGGTGTGGAAGGCGGAGATATGAATAGCCGTGTCCTGGAAGGTTTACGAGGGCCTGCATTGGGAACCTGTGGCATCTGTATAGCACCACTACTACCAACACCATACATGTCGGGGTTAATAGGATCCAAAAATATCTATATAAGAAAGAAAACAGTTTTTTATTTAGATAATGTAAAAGTTAAAAATCAAGTTTTCATAATTGGTCTTATGACATACAAATAAAACCACTTGAAATCATGGTTATTACCTTATATGTGTTAATCCTAGTCATAAACTCTCTGATCCTTTCTTTGACCTCAGGATTTTCATCTAGAATATCTAACAAGTGAGCTAATTCCATGTTTGATTTATTGATATTTTTTTTAATTAAAACCATAGGGTCGGAGGATTCATACAAGTCCCTTTCATCGAGTGAATCATCATCATGTCCCACCGACTACATATTCAAAAAAATAAATTATAATTCAATTATGTAAAAAAATAAAATAATTGATTTCCACTTAAAGAAAATGAACATTAAATACAATTCGAAAATTGTTGTTTGTTTACCTGTTTTGAGGCCTCTTTTGATTTACCACGATCATCCTACCACATTAAAGTAAAATTAGAACCATGATCATTATCATGAGAAATGAATTCAAATGTATGAGAAATCCTCCCTCTTTATTGACATCCAAGGAGGAATTTTATTGTTGATAAAAAAAATAGGCCACACTAAGTAAACAGACTGAAGCTCTACAAATGGATTAACATCGTAAATAGCATAATAAAAATCATAAAATATAAGAGCCATTGCTTACAGGTTGGGTAAATTAATATACTTATCACCCCTGTAATAGAAATGTGTGTATCTATTCGATTCAAATTGTAATCAATCAATAAATCCCCCCCTGCAGCTATTGATTTTATTACACATACGAATACACGGTTTCCTTCACACCCCTCAAATATGAAATTGGGTTGCTTATTTGTGGTCGTGGGTCATGTACTATTTATAAACCTTGCAATGTTCCCTGATGCTTTTGGCCTTCCATCAATATAGATATTTTCTCCTTTATTTTGATCATTGTCATTTAGATGTATATAATTTGCAACCAATCCATATCTTCGCATACCTTTTTTATATTGGACTATTCATATCCAAAAAATTTATATATAATAGGGTCCGACATAATCCATCAATTCGGTTACTCTGTCATAATACACATTTATGCCATCCATGGAAAATAGCCCCAAACCATGTAATGACAATGGAGCAATCTGGTATATCCTTTCGTTTACACAAAAATCAGTGTTTATTTTAGGAATATCTTTGGGTACCCATCATTTCACTATATGTTTGTACCTCAAGTGCACCTTGATGTTGTCTATGCTATCATAATCACAAAAACATGATCCTCCTTTCGCAAGAAAAAATTACATTCATCTATGGAATTTTCTTGTGTTCTTATCACCTCTAGTTGATCTCTGCCTATTAGACCTACTAGATGTATAAATTTCCTCTATTTTACCTGAACTTCCCTCACTCAATGAAGATATATCTAAAAAAAACCTATTTTCTTGTACGTCCTATAACACCATCAATGACAGAAATAGTCATCCAATCAAGTTGTAACACTAATTAGTACAATGGTTCTACTTCATTACGAGTATCATGCCAATATCATAGTAAACTCATAATGATTACCATAGTGTTACTCTTTCACACGTGTATTATGCTCTATTAATATTGGTATACTATCTAGGCATTATAGGGGCATGTTTAGAGTCATGAAATGACACATGCCAACAAGTGGAGGTAATAGGACACGATGTTGGTTGAAAGACCCCAAAACTAATTCCATTAAACACAGACTCAATCCTAAGGATAACTAAGGACAAAAAACAACACACGCTAATTAATCTAGGAGTCAAGCATGCAAAGAAACCATATTTGTACTACAACTAGACCATATTTACTTGAAATGCTTCATGTAACATATTTCATTGACTTATTGTGATCTTGGTCTCTCTTGGATGTACTTTCATTGATAACACTAATGCTCTTTTCTATTTTAGTTGACCAACCTACTTTAGCGGATTCATTTTCTAGACTTCATCCAAATGCCACATTTCCTAATTCATGGAAAAGGACACATGGCATAAAGGTAGAAAAGGACACATGGTATAAGGATTCGAGACACTTGGTAGAAATAATCCTATTTCAAGAGGGTGTTTTCCTATTTCAAGAACATTATAAGTGGCACAAAACACCATTCAAACCCTTGTCTTATATATTTTATTATTTAAGTGGAGCACCCAGCCTCTAAGGAGCATTTATGAATGATTACTTTATTTCTCTCTCTTGGAGGAAGAAGTGGATCTAGAAAGCACTGAATATTATTTTATTATAAAGAATTTGAGGAGAGGATTTATAAAAGGATAATTTCTCTCATTTTCTAATGAAGATTATATTGACAGGGATATCTCCTCCAAATATTAGTAGATTATTTAACATAGGATGATGTCAAGGGCTAAGCATATGTGATGTTTCCATCCTCCTCCTCTCTTGTCTTGGATGATTATGATTTTATGATAAAGTATACACTATTATTTGATGATGGAAATAATCTCCAGAGGGTTGTGACACATTATTTTCATCACCCCTATGACCATTAATGATGTAAACCTATCCTTTGTCTTTAGAAGGATCAATGGCCTTAGTCCTTGAATAAGAATGAAGATACTTTTTCCCGAAGAGATGAAATTATACTTTTCATTTGTCAAAAACCTTATAAAAATGGATCTTCATACCTTTCTTAGTGTTAAGTGTGCGGCGATCTAGGATCGTTGCAGTTTTCACCACAGTGGCCTGCGACGTCATTTTTGTATGAAGGAAAAAGAGGAATTTCTCGAAAGTTCTAGAATAGAAGCTTCGAGGGTGAGGTGGCCTCCAATTGGTTTGGATCTGCGTCATGTCCCTAATCTCTTAGGATCATCCTAACCTCCTCACCCTATCCTTTTCATCCTATAAAAGGAGAGAAGTTCTCGTGGGGAAAGTGATTTGGCTAGTTCTTGGTTGGTAAATTCTTGACTTGGAAAGTTCTTGAGTTTTGTAGCTTGGGGTTTTTGGAGCTTGTATGTTGGCTTCGAGCTTTGCTTTGTCAAGATAGATTGTTGATCTCAGAATCCATGGAGCAGAAGTGTGTGGGAAGCAAGGAACTATTGGAAGGAACCTTACAACATCAAGGCATTGTTTGTATTCTCCTTTTCATATATTTAATACAGTGATATATTTCTTTCCCATAAAATTGGTCTTATTTTATTGTATGACTCCTTAATCACATACATAGGTTTTGTTGAGTATACTTTGTTTCTTTCACTTCATTGGCATGTGTCTTTTTATAGGTTCAGCATCCCATAAGACTTGGAATGGAGCGAGAATGACACTAGAGAGGAAAAATGACATTTAAAAGGTATGTCATCTATCTCTTGTTAGTTAGTATGATTGATAACTAAAAATTAGGGAAAGTTTTATAATAATAATAAAAATAATCTATTGTTAAGGTCACGACCAAGCCATACACCAAACTGGTGTATGAGACCCCCTTGTTTGTGGGACAAGTGACCCCCTCCTCCCAGCGATTTAACTGGTAAAGTACACGGAGGTATACATACCCTACCCCCCTCTAGATTTGAACTTGTGATCTATAATATCCCTAGGCCGAACCCAATTGTAAGTGTAAAATGAAAATGTGCTTAAGTTGGTGAGTTGTTTTATATCAATTTTGTATGCACCTTTCATGGCATAGTGTGCACATCTATTGCGTAGTAAAATAATGAAGTGTGCACATTCCAGAATACCGCACGCCACATCTTAAGTGTGCGCGATATTGAGGCCAACAAGCCTTTGTGTATATGTTTTGTTTTATAGGATGGTGAGCCAGTTACTATAATCTAGGAGGCTTATGTTTGTATTAGGCCAAAGAGCCTAGACGCTAAAGGCCAGTGCGCCTATTTTTGTATATGTCTCATGATTAATATAAAATACATCACTTTGCGTGGGCCGACAATGATAAAAGAGTATGGGGGACTAAACTCCACTAGTTAGGGAAAAGGAGGAGGATAAAAGCTAAGGAAAAGGGCTAAGCTAGGGAGCTTAAGCCAAAAAGGAATAGTATATTAATATTTCTTATATATAAATTATGGATAATTATTTTATCCTGAGTTCCATGGATGGGGACAAGTGTGCCAAAGTAGCTCCCAACATGACAAGTGTCAAGTGGGGGACATGAATACATATAGTTGGACTTAGTTCATTTCCCATCATTCTTTCCATCACTAAGCCATTGTTCCATGATCACTCATTCACTCAATCAACTATCTTCCATACCTTCCTATCACTGTAATTGAACTGTATCCATAACCATACCTGTTTTGAGTAGTTGGTTAGCTTGGGAGATGGACTGAAGAAGCAGGTTGTTAGACTCGTGGGATATTGAAGAGACAGGTTGTCAGGCCCATGAGAAATTTCTCTCTGGGTGAGAGAATTGTTGGGAATTGTTTCCTTAAGGTGCTAAACTAAAACTGCAGGGCTCTGAGACTTCCTGTTTGGCCTGTTGCTGAAGCCCAGAAAGGAAGTGGGGTAGCCGAAGGATTGTTGAGCAGAGAAGAGGAACACTTCCTAGGGTGGGACAATAATGTGGGTAATGAGGGATTGTAGGATGTTAGTTTCAATAGGCACCTGTGACAGAGCATTTCTTGTTTTCTATGAGCCTTATCCTGGTTAGGAATCCCTTTACCCAGGTGGAGTTTAGTCCCATATCGGGGGTGACCCACTACTGAGAGTGATGAGAAGTGTTGTATAAGGTTGGGAGGTTCATGGAAGTTATTCACGCACTTGGTGATATTATTACCAAGATAAGTGCCAATTGTGTTATAAATTTACATGTTGCATTATTATTTACATGTTTAGTTTTATGGGTTTATCCTATGCATGGTTATAACTGTCTGTATGTTTATGGGTACTTTCTGTATATGTTGCATGTCTATGTTTACTGTTGTTTCAGTATGAATACGTGCTTTTACATAATGTATTTTTTTGTTTACATTTTATTTATGAAGTTTCGCAAAGGTTATGTGTGTATATGTTTTAATTGCATGCAGTTTGAAAATTTTATGTGGCATAGCTCAGTTGGATGTTGGGTATGTTATAGTATGTTCCACAGAAAGAATGAAAGCGTTCTCTCATGTATCATGGCCTGGCCTGGGTGGTCGAGGACGTTACAATATGGTATCAGAACTTCAGTTTTCAACATTGAGTCTAGATTGGCCAATCAAGTTGAGTTGAAGTGAAATGTCACAGAGGATTGATTTCAAAATGGCTAAATTCCAGGTTGCAAAGAATCCATGGTAAAAAGTAATAGCAAGGACGTAAAATTGGGAAAAATCCCCAATTTCTATTGTTAAATTCATGACAAAATGGAGAAATTCAGCCAAGTGGTGAGATATTCTTGAGTTAATATATGTTCTAGAAAATTCATACCTGGAATTGGTCGAATTTGAAGTTACAATGAGGCCATAACAAATGGAGCAAGTTTAGTAATTAAAATTCTCAATTCGTGAATTGAGTGTGGGAAAAATTTGTTCCATAAATGTCAAACCGCAACAATTTTTTGTTGCAGAGGTTGATCTGGTGTTATCAGGGTGAAATTGAACAAATTTCATAATTGTAGAATGTTTATGGTAGAAATTGGGAAAAAGTTAAGAAAAAGCCCCAATTTCTACAGTGGAATTCACGAGGAATTGATGCGCATAAAAAATGAATCTGCACACTAAAAATGCATGATGCACTGTAAAAATATTTTGATAAGTAAATTTTGGCACCGTGCGGAAAAAATTGGCATGCTAGTGTGAGCACTAAATTTTGGCACCGTGCAAAAAAATGTTGGCGTGCTGGTGCGCACGCTAAATTTTGGCATCGCGCGGAAAATTGTTGGTGTGTTGGTGCACACGCTAAATTTAGCATTGCGCAGTGTGCATACCCATAAGAAGTGTGTGCATTGTGCACACACATAATAATGGCATGTGTGGTATGCACAGTATTGGCAGAGCGCAGAGGAGTTTGGTTGTTGCACGCGTAATGTGGGGATATGTTGTCACATGATATTTTAGTTAATGGTGCGCACGAAATGTTGGTACATGGTGGGAGCATACTAAAATTTGGCATGATGCAACGCATAGAGTGAATTGTGCATGGAATATCATCGCGTGATACAAAAATTGTACGCAACAAGGAATAACTCAAGAACCAAAACTGTGCGCGGTGGATATTGACGCACGACACAAAAGTATTGCGTGCAATTTATTGGCATGACAGAGAAGTGATGCATAGTTGTTATAGGTGTGCGGAGCATGATTTACCTTGTGGTGTTGCTTCACAAGGTAAATATGGGTGTACAGGTTGAAATTTTTATATGCAAAGTCGTTTGGAGGGTGAACAACAATGGAAAACTAGCGAATTTCCACAACATTTTATATGCTTTGAATGTCATCTTTTTGCAGCACGGTTCTTAGGCCCTTATGTGTAGTTTTAGGTACTCGAAAACCATGAGAAAAAATTGTACCAAGGTAAACTACAAGGTACACTTTCTCTCTACATATCAAATGAAAGAACTCGAAGAGATCTTTCTAATGGTGTAAACCATTCGTCAAACGAAAATTTTATGAGAAAGTTACAACACAAATAGTGGAGGGTAAATTTTAAGACCCAACTAACTTCAAAGAGCCATAACTCTCTACTCCAGAATCAGATTGAGGTGTAGGAGAAGTCAATGGAAATCTATTGAACCATAAAAGAAATTTCTAGAGCTTAATTAAATTTCTAGGCATGTTAAAGATGTTTAATATGGAAAAGAAGGTACCTGTAGAATTCCAGACCAAAAACATGAATTGGATTAGAACTTCAGCAGGTTGTAACTAGCAGCCAAGAACACAGAAAAAGGTGACACTTGGATAGAGTGTCCATAATATGTATATGAATAAACCCAATTGATATCCTATGAAATATCCAATGTATTAGGTGCAAAAATGCATAATTACAGCGCATAGTTGTGCCAAGTTGAAAAATGAACAGAAAAATTAATGGGCAAATTTCAAATAACCATAACTTCCTGCTCAAGACTCGGAATTGAGCATGGGAGAAGGCGTTGGAAAGGTATCGGACAGTAGAATATAAGTATTCACCTAGAAAAGTGATCTAGGCATTCCATTTTGTAGGAAATAATAAGAAATATTTCTGATATATTATTCAACCAAAACGGTTCATATTTTTCATGAAATTGTTGAAACAATTATCCTAACAAAGTTTTGTTGGCTACACATTTTGCAGTAGAGTTAACAATAACCAGATCAGATCATGATAATCATAGATTCCAAATTAATGGAAGAGGCACAGGGCACTTACAACTAGGAATATGAAATCATAGGGATGGATGTCGATTTGGGCATTGAAGGAACAAACTCCAATGGACATGGAGAAGGAAGGGATGAAAACATGAATATGGTAGAGACCATTAAAAATTTATAGAAGGATGTCCAAAGCCATAAAGTTGATAATGAAAGGATTATGAAATCCAAGGAGCAACAGGATGCCTTCAACATGAAGTTAATGTAGAGCTTGAACAAAATAGAAAAGAAATTGGATATGGAGAGTGGCTCAAGAAAATCTGGAAGTCACGGGCCTCCTGATGAGAAAATAAGAACAAGAAGTGTTAGTAGACATCACCACCACTCCCCGAGGCATTCCAATAAGAGAGCACACAGCATCTCAAGTACATCCCCTGTCAAGAAGCATAAGATTTCTGGGGTGGATGAACTGTGAGGAGAAATGAACAAAATCAAACCTACTACATTTGATGGTGAGCACAAGAAGGATGAGGATGCATAAATATGGTTTTTGGGCATGAGAAAATATTGTCAATTGTACAATTATTCTTCTCATGCAGAAGGTAGATTTTCCATCTATCAAATCAAGGTAAAATCACCCATGTGGTGGGATCATCTTGTGTAGGTGCAACACATTAAAGAGAAAGGTGTTACTTGGAGGGAATTCAAGAATTATTTTGAGAAGAAATACTTGACTAAGAGATACTATGACAAGAAAATGAAAGAGTTATTTGAACTCAATCTTGGGGGAATGACCATAGATGAATATGAGAGAAGGTTTTTAGAACTGCTGAAGTATGTCTATTTCATCAAGGATGAGACATTTAAGATTCTTAAGGTATTTGAGTGGATTGCCATCATTTATCAGTGAGAAAATATAGTATGATGATCCCAAGACATTGGAGGAGACCATAAAGCGAGATAAATGCCTATATGATCAACAAAAATCAAGGCCAACTTTCCAAAAAGATTGGGAAGACAAAAATAAATTTAGGATGGATTAGAGGAAGAAAGGATCTAAGCCATCGTTCTTCAGAAATAATCGTCAAGGATAGCCAACTTCTAGAGAACCTAGAACAATTGAGGTAGGGGGTCAAAGGCCAAGGCATACACCTATACAATGTTGGGGTTGTAAAGGAGAGCATATGTTAAGAGATTTTCCTCACAGAGGTGAAAAAGTGAGGATTGTTCACAATGTACAGCAAGATGAAACAAGGGAGGACATGGGCAGAAACGTACCAAGGATCTATGCAGCCCTGGACAACAAGCAAGCAGAGTATCAGCCGCATATGATTGAAGTGGAAGGTATGATCAACAACCAAACCATTGCTATTTTAATTGATTTAGGAGCTAGTCATAGTTATATAGATCCTAAGATGGTGGAAAGTTTGCATTTTCCAAGAAGCAATCATGGAAAATATTGGTTGGTGCAGCTAGCTACCAGAGCCAAAAAAACGTTAATGAGATGGTTAAGTCATGTCTTATGGACATGAATGGATTGAACACCAGGGAAGATTTGAACATCTTGCCTTTAGGTTCCTATGACTGTATAATTGAGATGGATTGTTTGGATGAGCATCATGCTATCCTAGGATTTCATAACAAGGCATTTACTTTCTTGGATGAGGAAGGGAGCCTAAGGAAAGTGCAGGGAATTCCTAGGACAGTAACCATCAGAGAAATTTCAGCATTGCAGTTGAAGACATGTTACAGAAAAGGGTGTCAAATATTTGTGACACATATGGAAGAGACACCTAAATATAAGGTGCCAAATTTGGAAGATCATGCAGTCCTGGAAGAATTTGAAGATGTGTTCAAGGAGGTACTAGGACTACCCCCAAAGAGAGATATTGATTTCTCTTTAAATTTAATTCCTGGAGCAGCTCCAGTGTCAAAGACTCCTTACAGAATGAGTACACCAGAGTTGAAGGAGTTGCAAATGCATTTTAAATAACTTCTGAAGTGTTTGACAACACA
>SNQJ01S0038728.1:53138-67916 GCA_010110895.2 Picea sitchensis
TTAAGGCTGGTTTTCACATGGTTTAAAAGTTTTGAGTCACTACCAGTAAGGATAAGGTCATCAACATAAAGGAAAAGGATGATGAGATGGCTTCCTACTTTCTTGATATAGACATTAGGATCAGAATGGCATCCAAGTCATCGCTCATTTCATGGCTTCCTACTAACTTCTAAACTCCTAAACTATCGCTATGATCTAAACTTTATGATAGTTTAGATGGCTTCCTACTAACTCCTAAGTGTCTAAATATCCTAACATGAAGAAGGGGTATATACACCCAAGTGTGTCACCTTGGGGTTCCCCAGTCTTGTTCGTGAAGAAGAAAGATGGGACATTAAGATTGTGTATTGATTTTAGAAAGTTGAATAAAGTGATTGTAAAGAACAAGTATCCTTTGCCAAGGATTGGTGATCTCTTTGATCAATTGAAGGATGCAAATATATTTTCCCAAGATAGATATCACGTCAGAATACCATCAGGTAAGGATTAAAGAGGAAGATATCATCAAGACCACCTTCAGGACAAGGTATGGTCATTATGAGTTCATAGTGGTGCCATTTGGGTTGTCAAATGCACGAATTGTTTTCATGTTCTTAATGAATGGTGTTTTCCGAGAATATTTAGACAAGTTTGTCATTTTATTTTTGGATGGAATCCTTGTAATAGGAAGAGCATGAGAATCATTTGAGGATTTTTTTGAAAGTATTAAGAGAGCATCAGTTGTATGCCAATTTGAGAAAGTTCTCATTTTATCATAAGAAAATTCATTATTTGGGACATATCATTTCAAAGGATGGGATAGCAATGGATCCTGACAAGAGAGAAGCCATTAGAGAATGGTCAGCGCCAAAGAATCTGACATAGGTCAAATCATTCATGGGCCTTGCGGGCTACTATAGGATATTTATTGAAGGATTCTCAAAGATTGCACACCCAATCACTTCTTTACAAAAGAAGGGTGTGAAGTTTTAGTTGACATTGGATTGTGAAAAGAGTTTCCAACACTCGAAACAATTATTAACAAGTGCTCCAATACTAAGAATTTCAGACCCAAATGAAGACTTCATTGTATACACAAATGCATGTAAAGAACGAATTGGTGGATTCCTCAGTCAAAATGGGTTTGTTATATGTTATGAATCAAGGAAGTTGAAGGAGCATGAAAGACACTATGCCACTCATGATTTGGATTTGGAAGCCATAGTGCATGCCTTGAGGAAATGGAGACAATACCTCATGGGGAAAAGGTTTGAGTTGAGGATAGACCATAATGATTTGAAATATCTGTTTGATCAACCAACTCTAAATGCTAGGCAAAGCAGATGGTTAGAATTTCTAAGTGAATATGACTTTGATATAAAGCATATCAAGGGGAAAGAGAACAAAGTGGTTGATGCACTCATCAGAAGAGTGCATGAATTTCATGCTACAACCATTATCATGTACCAATCATATTTGAAAAACATAATTTTAGAGGCTACAAAATTAGATTTTCAATACAAGGAATTAGTGGCAAAATTACAGCAAGGTAATTTGCAGCAGGAAATTGAAGAATACAAGCTAGATAATGATGAAATTTGCATGTACAGAGGCAAAATTTATGTACCAAATTCCTAGGAATTGAAAAATCTGATATTGAGAGAAATTCATAATGTACCTTATGTTGGGCACCGAGGATATCAAAAAACTATTGCAACTGTTAATAGCCAATATTATTGGTTGGGAATGAAGAAAGAGGTTGTTGATTTTATTGCCAAATGTTTGGAATGTCAAAAGTTAAAAGTTGAGCATAGACACCCATTTGGTTTTCTACAGCCATTACCCATTCCTCAATGGAAATGGGAATTTTTAACCATGGATTTCATCACCAAACTGCCAAGAACAAACTAGCAACATATTTCTATCATGGTAGTGGTGGATAAGCTTACTAAAGCTACCCATTTTATTCCAGTTAAGCTCACTCACAAGGCAGCCAACATTGCTTATGTTTATATGAGAGAAATTTCTCGATTACATGGCATACCCAAGACAATTGTGTTTGACAAAGATCCAAAATTTACCTCAAATTTTTGGAAAGGATTATTTAATGGATTTGGAACAAATTTGAATTTCAGTACAACTTATCATCCAGAATCATATGGACAAACAAAGAGGCTGAATCAAGTGATTGAGGATATGTTGAGGATGTATGTGATGGATAAACCATCAAAATGGGAAGACTACCTACACTTGGTAGAGTTTGCTTATAAAAATGGGTACCAAGCATCTCTAAAGATAATCCCATTTGAGGCACTTTATGGAAGAAAGTGCAGCACACCGGTAAGTTGGGATAACCTAGTAGATAGAGCAGTGGTTAGGCCATATTTACTCAGGGAAATGGAGGAGAAAATGTTGAAAATAAAACACAATTTAAAGGTTTCCCAAGACAGGAAAAAAACTATTCTGATAAGGGAATAACTCACAGGGAATTTAGAGTTGGGGACCATGTATTCTTTAAAGTGAAGGCCAACAGAAGTTCCCTAAAGATGGGAAATTGTTCAAAGTTGGCAGCTTTCTATTGTGGGTCGTTTGAAATCCTAGAAAGGATTGGTCCAGTAGCTTATATGATAGCATTTCCTGCATCTATGTCTGTTCATAATGTATCCCATGTATCATTTCTCAAGAGATATATACCTGATGCTAATAATGTTATTGATTGGAATGTGAGTCAGGTGGAGAAAGAAGGCTCTTTTCAAGTGCATCTAGTACGCATTCTGGACCAGAAAATCAAATATCTATGGAATCAATCCATAGGGATTGTAAAGGTCCAATGGATCCGGTATGGTCCTGAGGACACTACTTGGGAGCATGATGATGCAATGCGGGAAAATACTCGCATATTTTTGAGGATTTTTGAAATTGTGTTGGATATATGTGTACTTAATGCACTGAGGACAATGCATAAATAAGGGAAGGGGATTGTAATATCCCTAGGCCAAACCCAATTGTAAGTGTAAAATGAAAATGTACTTAAGTTGGTGATATGTTTGATATCATTTTTGTATGCACCTTTCATGGCATAGTGTGTGCATGTACTGCGTAGTAAAATGATGAAGCGTGCACATTCTAGGATACTGCATGCAACATCTTAAGTGCATGCGATATTGAGGCCAATGAGCCTTTGTGTATATGTTTTTTTTTATAGGTTGGTGAGCCAGTTATTATAATCTAGGAGGCTTATGTTTGTATTAGGCCAGAGATCCTAGATGTTAAAGGCCATTGCACCTATTTTTGTATATGTCTCATGATTAATATAAAATACATCACTGCGCGCAGGCCGACCATAATAAAAGAGTATGTGGGACTAAAATCCACTTGTTAGGGAAATGGAGGGGGATAAAATCTAAGGAAAAGGGCTAAGATAGGGAGCTTAAGACAAAAAGGAATATTATATTAATATTTCTTATATATAAAGTATGGATAATTATTTTATCCTAAGTTCCAAGGATGGGGACAAGTGGGCCAAAGTAGCTCCCAACATGACAAGTGTCAAGTTGGGGACATGCATACATATAGTTTGGACTTAGTTCATTTCCCATAATTCTTTCCATCCTTCCTTCCATCACTTAGCCATTGTTCCATGATCACTCACTCACTTAGTCAGTTATCTTATGTACCTTCCTATCATTGTACCTGAATCGTATCCATAACCATACTTGTTTTGAGTAGTTGGTTAGATTGGGAGCTGAACTAAAGAACGACTTGTCATACCCGTGGGATATTGAAGAGGTGGGTTGTTAGGCCCGTGAGAAATTTCTCTCTGGGTGAGAGAATTGTTGGGAATTGTTTCCTAAAGGTGATAAACTACAACTACAGGGCTCTGAGACTTCCTATCTGGCCTATTGTTGAAGCCCGGAAAGGAACTGGGGCAACCGAAGGACTGTTTAGAAGAGAATGGGCACACTTCCTGGGGTGGGACAAGCATGTGGGGAATGAGGGACTGTAGGATGTTAGTTTGAATAGGAACGTGTGATAGAGAATTTCCTATTGTCTATGAGCCATTAGCCTGGTTAGGAATCCCTTTACCCGGGTGGATTTTAGTCCCAGCTCGAGGGTGACCCACTGCTGAGAATGATGAGCAGTGTGGTCTAAGGCTGGGAGGTTCGTGGAAGGTCTGCATGCAGTTGGTGATATTATTACCAAGATAAGTGCCAATTGTGTGATACATTTACATGCTGCATTATTATTTACATGTTCATTTTTATGGGTTTATCCTATGTGTGGTTATAATTGTCTGTATGTTTATGGGTATTTCCTATATATGTTGCATGTCTATGTTTAATGTTGTTTCAATATGAATACGTTATTTTATATAGTGTATTTTTTTTATGTTTTATTTATGAAGTTCCGCAAAGGTTCAGTGTGTATATGTTTTAATTAAATGTAGTTCAAAATTTTTATGTGGAATAGCTTAGTTGGATGTTGGGTGTGTTACAGTATGTTCTGCAGAAATAATTAAAGAGTTCTCTCATGTATCGTGGCCTGGCCTGGGCGGTCGGGGACATTACATGATCTCTTAGGAGGAAACACATGCTCTTAACCATTAGGCCCACTCAAACTATATATTTTGTCTTGTTTTGTTCTAGTTTCAGGGTGAAAATGGGGTGATAAGTCTGTGTCTGCACTTACCAATTTGTCCGATAATAAGGGAGGTTTTTCACAATGAGAAGAGTTCATGGTAGAGGCTCTCAACCCCCCTAGTCCTTCATGCAACTTTGATTATTGAGGGAAATTTGTATTGTAATTTCAGATTGGGTGTTTGCACATGTAAATGGCTCATTTAATCTTATGGGATTGTGATTAAATATGTGATGTGTTGTTGGGTTGTCCATTATTTAGAAGGTTGACATACTTTTTCCTTTTTTCTTATACAAATAAATTCCTTGATATGAATTAGGAAAAGCATATCCCAAAGTTCCATGGACATAATGACTCAATTGCACTACATGTTACATATTTCATTGAATTCATTTCAAAATTCAAGATTGTCCATGAGTATGTTAAGATGAAAATGTTTTTGTTCCTTGGAAAATGATGCACTGTATTGGTTTTATAATTGTAGTCCAAGCGATATATGTTCACTTGTAGGTTTGATCAAGGCATTTCACAAGCGTTGGTATGTTATCTATGAAGAGGAAAATGTCAAAAATCTAGTGGGTGAACCAATTATGATTTTAGATCCAGAGGAAGAGAAGAGTGATGAAGTCATTGAAGACCTTGTTGCAACATATCATAAGTCCTTTGAAGGCTATGCATTCTACAAAAGAAGCACATCATGATGATGATGTACACTTGCATGAAGAAAAGTGTTTCATAAGTTATTTATCTCTTCAAATTTCTAAATTTAATGATGAGACCCTTAAATATTTGAAGAGGATAGATGTGGTAAAGAAACCCTTGGAAAGTGAATAATTTATAGGGGTTATCATCCCCTCATGTGATGAAGGGAATGAAAACTATGAGGATGAGGATATGATCACTCTATCTTCAATTTGAAGGCATAGATGAAATGTGGATCATTGGTTTCTTCATGGAGATCCCATCTATGACTCAAATAGTGAGAGCATGATGGAGGAAAAGATGAGCTGGCATAATCCACTTCCAATCAGCATTGAGGGTCACTTAATGGGACATAAAGAACACATCTCAATGGAGGTACATTAATATTTTTCCATGGTTGATGAACAATTTTATGTTCTCACTAGGGTGGATTTGATGTAGCATAAATAGGTTTTTCATGGAAATAATGACACGGAAATTTTCCCATGATTGATGTCTCTAGATCTTTCCATACCTATGTATGAAAAACCAGTGAAAGACTATTTTTGAGACTGCAATATATTTGGGGCAACAACATTTCTAATTTTTTGTTTGTTTTAGAGATTTTCGACCTCCTGAGAAAGGGCAACAAGCCCTAGGTCTTGAGATTTTGTACTTTTTTAGGTTTGATTTTTATTATCATACTTCATCTGGATTTTTTAATTAAGGGTAGCAAAGAGGGGTAGCAATGTGGTTGCATATTTTGGAGTTGTCTAAATATTTGTTGCTTGAAGAGTGATGAATGATATTTTATGGCTTGATGATGCTTACACCAGCCTTATCCAACAATGGAAAAAGTGAACTTGTAACAATGCACACTAACCTTGGAATGATCTTGGTGTTTTTGTCCATTTTCAATAGCTCACTTCCATTTCCTACCAAGGAGTGATAGAGATTCCAACTTATGACTTTTGATGTTTGATGTATCCTTGTTTTGGTTTATAACCAAAGACAAGGGAAGGTCTCATGGTGTTGATAAGATGACACAATGGATGCATTTCCTTTATGATTTTACTTAGCAAGTTAATCTTCCTATGGTTATATGTAGGGTAGGAAGAATAAGTTCTCTTACACTCATTGGAAGAGTTAAAGTCCCCATATTGAGCCAGGTGTTACCCCTCAAAATGAATAATCATTTTAAGGCATCCATTACAACAGTCGCAAAAAAGGTGGCCAATTCAAATTTCTAGGAGACTTTCAGGGTAGTGTTTAAGGTAGTTTTTAGAAAGTTAAGTGGTCATTTCAAGAAATTTTTATGGTATCTTTAAATTCCCCTCGAATGAGATTGGATTTGTACTAGAACAAGGATATAATGATGGATTTAATACTATTGTAAGAAGGGTGCATTTGGAGAATAAATCATTCTAGACTAATGAATATTAAAGAAACAACAGTTGATAAATGAAATGCACTTCCTATTCTCATCTTGTAGAAAAAGATTTGATTTCTTAGGGAAGGGAATATCACTTGACATATTTGTTTTGAAAGCATACATGTAGAGGATAGATATTTTGAATGTATGAACAAAACTAATATTAAATCTCTATGAAACAAAAGAGAATGTTGGTTTAGACCTATTTGATGCACTCAATGGTAGAAAAGAGGGTACAATCATATCAACAAAGAAATATGTAATATGAAGAATCCTCCTACACCAAATCTAAAATTCAAGCACATTTATGGCCAACCACTAGGAATGAGGTTCCATAGGAAAACGATTCCACAGATCCCATACCCTCGGGCTGAGATCCGCATAGGATCATTCGCCTTCGAATCCGCAGAACTGAAATAGTCCTTTCGGGCCTCACTGGAACCCCACTAATTTGATCCACAGGTCCTACGTGAAAACTCGCCCTACACAACTTATCACCATGCACGAGCCTCACATATCCATAAGACCACAACCGAGCCTTAGCACAACTGCCTTTCACAACTCGCGATCTCGTGAGTCGATGAACCTCGACTCCTCTTTATTTATTCTCCGATACCTGAGATTGTGTTACGGGTATGGCTTCTTCCTTGCTAGCACCTCTATAAGCGACCACCAGCTAGGTCTAACTCTAGCACCCCTCGCAACTCGCAACTTCACGAGTTGGAGTGTTGAGCCCTTGTGCTCCTCCTTTGCGAAAACCCAAGATGCGAAAGGTCAACGATGGGTTGGCTCCTTCCAAGGTGACGCATGTCCACCACATGTCACCCACTTCCACCTTTTTCTGGGCATTTCTATTACACCACCTGATCCAATGGTCTGGATCTCCTTCCCTGCTCCTCGCAACTCGGAACTTCGTGCAAAACCAAGAATTTGGTCTACCCTCCAAACTCATGAACCCCGAGTTCGCAATATGATCCAATGGATTACGCAAAGCATGATCAATGAGTCATGTTGATCCTGGATCCTAAGGTGATTGGTTTCACCGGCCTCTAACCTCCTTGCAGTTCCCTTTGATCCTACGGTCCTCGCGACTTCACGAGTTCTCCACAGATAATTCTGACCATCTACCTCTGCTTCTCAAGGACTTATGGCCAATGACTTGGTGCCCTCCTTATGTTGTTACGAGGTTTAAACCTCGTGCACCTTCTTCCATATCTGACGACTCATGGTAACTTGGAACTTCTCCACGAAGTATCTCCACTGTCCGTTTCAACTGCTCTCCTGCGTGACCTCCCAGAGGTTAAACTCCATGTGCCTTCCTCTGGATCTGATGGATGCCAGTCCTCAGTGCTCGATCTGAGGACCCAGATCTGTTCTCTACAACTTCTATGTGCCTGGATGTAGACTCTGATGGTCCAGATCTCGTCCTTCTAGTGTCGATCCAACGACATCTGTGCTCCTCCTCCTAAGTTTTCACTTCTTCCTTTCCCTTGGAATATTTTCTATGCTTGAAGGTCTCGACCTTCGATGATTCTCTTATGAGCCCAGTTCCCTTAGCTATTCTCTGCATTATAGAAATGCTTCCCTTCCTGACAACTTTATCAACTTAGAAACCTCGAAAGGCTTTCCCTGTGCGTGCTCCTCTTATGCTTTCTATTTTAAACTTATGGACTTAGGACAAGTCCACTATCGCACACTCCTTGTGCTACTGAGATTTTGAATAACTCAAATTCGAGTCCATCTCTTGGAAAGAAATGCCTCATGCCCTCTTGGCGTCCTTTTGCTCGATGCACACCTTGCAGAGTCTACAGGGTATTCAGAAACCCTATGAGTGTCTTCTCCTGTGACAATTCTCTTATCTCAGAACTCGAAAGAGAGTTCTTCCTGGTGCACTCCTTGCACTCTCTCGATGCCCCCCTGGCAGAGCTTCCACATAATCTTCAGTGACTCAACTTTACTTCCACAAAACTTCATATGTTCTATCTTCTCTGAACTCGAAATAGAGTTCCTTTTGTGCACACTTGCACCAACTCGATGCCCTCCTGGTATAGTTCTCCAGAATCCTCAGTGACTCTGTGCCTTTGCTCAATGCCCTCTTGGCAGAGCCTTTGCCAAATTCTCAGCAATTCTACTTATCCTCTTTGTTCTCTCATCTGCACAGTTCTTCCTTCAAGGTGTTCAGCAACCTTGAGGCTTCCTCCTTGAGTCAATGACTTCCTCTAGCATGCCCTCTTGGCACGTCTTTGTCTAGAATTCCACAGAATTCAGAAGTGCACTCCTTGCACTGGCTTACAGAACCCGCAGTGTTCTGTCATGCAACCTCTTGAATGAAGCCACAAAGAACCAGAATCAAAGAACTCTGGATAGATAGTGAAAGCTATCTATCCATGCAAATGTACATCTAACATACATCTACATCATATCATCAACACATAAAGACATTCATCAACAAACACAGAATGACAGGCAGGAAAAACTGCTATGGTTGTATTAATATGAAATGCTTCTTTACAATGTGAGCTCGTACTGTAAAAGAGTCACGGCTTCCTCTCTTCTCCCTATTCTCTCTTTTATTCTTCCTCTGAACATTCTATAGACTTCAGACTCTACCGACTAATCCTACAGATACAAACAATCTTTTTACAAAAGGGGGCTCCTCAAGCTCTTCCCTCCATCCTCACCAACTCTCATTAATTACAATGAATTACATTGAATGGGCCATCTAATCCGAATTGGATCTAGATCCCCATCAACATGTCAGCCATTAAAGGTGACACTAACTACAAAATTCTCAAAGGCATGACTTGGTTCTACAGCCTTACAAACATTTAATACATTTCCAAAATTTGAAAAACGAGAGGGTTGTGCCTCTGTCCTTCCATTGAATGTGTGCTTGATGTGCTGGTTGGATGGTTCATAGAAGGGATGATTTTAGGGGCTAAATTTCACTCATGGGCTAATTTTCCATGGTTTTTCCAAAAACGAGATTCGCTATTTTAAAAATGATTCGCCCAAATTCTATAGGATAAAATTATTTTACATTAAAAATCGCCAAATTTTTATAAAAACTATATAAAATACTTAGAAATTTGAATATTTTTACAAAAATATAGCCAATGTTTTATAGTTGGCATATGAAGGATTAGTAATATTCGCCAAGGTTTCTACATTTTAAAATAAATTTCCATCCTTAAAATCATCCCTGGTGCATAGCTGGCTTGGAGAAATGCTCCTGCATCATACTCCTCTACTGTGAAAAATTCATGAGCTCCTGCTCATGAGCTTCCCAACACGGCTGTTGAAATCCACCTGGATCCCAAATAGTTCTTTGGAGTTTCCCATCTGCTCCATCACTTTTCTGTTGTTGTTTCTTTTGTTGCCCTGCTACTATGGCAGGTTCTCCTCAGCTCATCTTCCTTTTGTTGACCGCTTCTTCTGATCTCCTCAATTATCTCGTCCAGCTACTCCCTGGGCTAGCTCTCCTTTTGCAGCCTGCTCCACTGCACTTCTTCCCTGCAAATGGGTAGATCAACTAGATCTCCCATGCCATCTTCTTCCTCTGTGGCCTCAGCTTGCCACTCTGCTGCAAAATTTAGATCTGTAGTCTTATCACTAAGTCTCTTCTCAGCTTCCTCTTCTGACAGCTTTGCTTCTACCAGTTCTCCTGTTGTTTCATCTCCAACTTCCTCCAGCTACTCCTCAGACTGGAATTTTGATTCGCCTTCTGCTGCAGACCTTAGCGTTGTATTCATCATCTGTTCAACTCCCTGGATGAAATTTCTGAGTGATTCCTTGGAATGATCCTCTTCTAGCATCTGCATGCCTGTCTACTCATGGTAGTCATCTACTGGCTCTGGATGGTTCAACCAATCCTCCAGCATTTCCAACTCCATATCCCATGGAGTGAGCATCTTAACTATGTGCTCCTCTTCTTTTCCTTGGGAAGCTTCTGATATCTTCTCCTTCTCCTTGACAGTCACAACTGGTTGTCCTTCTGTTGTTGCTACCTCTGCAACATAAGCTCCCACCTCAACTGGGCTAAGTGGCAGGAATATCTCAATTCCTCCAATGACCAGAAGACATTTCTTATCCTCCTTCTCCATAAGTTCCCCACGCTAATATGAACTCACCTCTGAGATCATCTTTTCTCCCTTGCCCACTTAGCAGTATGGGATTTTTTTGTTGCCCACCTGGAAATCTATGAGATCAATCGATCCCATCTCCATCAGCACTCCTTGCTGACATGAACTCACTTCTGAGCTCCTGAGACTTTCAAACAATCTCATATTCTCTCCCTTACCCTCTGGGATTTCCTCTCTGCCCTCTTGGAAGTCTATGAGATCCTCCAACGATCTCATCTCATTTCCATCCTGGCAACTTGAGTTTTTTGTCCTGCCCTCCTAGCAGTCTTTGAGATCCTCCAGTGATCTCAATCCATCCTCAATGTCACTGAGATTTATCCTAGTCTCTGGTTCACACACATGAACCATCTCCTCTTCATCTCTGAGGCTTTCCACATACCTCGACCATTCCTTCAATAGCCTTCGATGTCTTTTGGCCAATAAATCCTTGACTGGCCACTTTACTTTCGTTTTCATGGGCCATTCATATACCCAATGTGTCTTTGCATCCTGCTGCATCTTCAATGCAAGTTGCTCCATTCTTTCTCTTATCTCAGCGAGTTCTTTGTCAATCTCTGCTTTACTCATCTATTGGTGGTATCCTCTTCCACCACACTCATGGCCTTCAGTAGCCATGTTCTTTTTCCTGCCTGCCCTCCTGGAAAACTTGTTGTTGTCACTCTGTAACCGTGAGTGCTTCCAGCATCTCCTATAGTCCACCTGACTGTCTATTGACTGTTGCACACCTTGCAAAAATCATCATAGAGCTTCAACACTTTGTCTTCCTTTTCCTCTGGCTCCCTCTGCCTACAATATAAAGACAAAACCAAGCTCTAATACCACTCTTATGTGTATCAGAGTATTTTATTTTATCTACTCTGGCTCCCTCTGCCTGCAGTCTACAGACAGAAAGTGGCTCTAATACCAAACTAATTCCGTAGACCCCCTGCCCTCGGGCCAAGATCCGCACAGGATCGTTCACCTTCGAATCCGCAGAACTGAAATAGTCCTTTCAAGCCTCGCTGGAACCCCACAAATTTGATCCATAGGCCCTGCGTGAAAACTCGCCCTACACAACTTATCACCAGGCGTGAGCCTCACATCTCCATATGACCATAACCAGGCCTTAGCGCAAGTGCCTTTCGCAAATCGCGAGCTTGTGAGTCGATGACCCTTGACTCCTCTTTCTATATTCGCCGATACCCAAGATTGCGATATGAGTATGGCTCGTTCCTTGCTAGCACCTCTATAAGCGACCACTGACTAGTTCTAACTCTAGCACCCCTCGCAACTAGCAACTTCATGAGTTGGAGTGTTGAGCCCTCATTCTCCTCCTTTGTGAAACCCCAAGACGTGAAAGGTCAGTGATGGGTTGGCTCCTTTCAAGGTGACGCATGTTCACCACCTGTCACCCACTTCCACCTTTTTCTAGTCATTTTTATTACGCCACCTGATCCAACGGTCTTGATCTCCTTCCCTGCTCCTCGCAACTCAGAACTTCGCGCAAAATCAAGAATTTGGTCTGCCCTGCAAAATCACAAACCTCAAGTTCATGATATGATCCAACATCTTACACAAAGAACAATCAATAACTCATGTTGATCCTAGATCCTAAGGTGATGGGTTTTACCGGCCTCTAACCGCCTTGCAGTTCCCTTTGATCCTACAGTCCTCGCGACTTTGCGAGTTCTCCACGGAGAATTCTGGTCGTCCGCCTCTTCTTCTCAAGGAATTTTGGCCAATGACTTGGCACCCTCCTTCTCCTATTACGAGGTTTAAACCTCATGTACCTTCTTCCAGATCCGATGGCTCACGGAAACTGGACACTTCTCCATGAAGTGTCTCCACCGCCCATTTTAGCTACTCTCCTGCGCGACCTCCCAGAGGTTAAACTCCATGCACCTTCCTTCAGATCCGATGGATGTCGATCCTCGGTGCTTGATCTGACGGCCCAGATCTGTTCTCTGCAACTTCTATGTGCCTGGACGTAGAATCCGATGGTCCAGATCTCGTCCTTCCAGTGTCGATCCAACGACAATTTTTCTCCTCCTCCCGAGTTTGTGCTTCCTCCTTTTCCTTGGAAGATTTCCATCTCTTGAAAGTCTCGACCTTCGATGATTCTCTTACAAGCCCAGTTCCCTTGGGTCTCGTCTGCGTTATAGAAACACTTCCCTTCCTAACAGCTTTATCAACTTAGAAACCTTGAAAGTCTTTCGCTATGCATGCTCCTCTTGCGTTTTCTCTTCTGAACTTATGGAATTAGAACAAGTCCACTCTCGCACACTCCTTGTGCTATTGAGATTTTGAATAACTCAGATTTGAGGTCATCTCTTGGAAAGAAATACCTCACGCCCTCCTGGCGTCCTTCTACTCGATGCACACTTTGCAGAGTCTACAAGGTATTCATCAACCCTGTGAGTGTCTTCTCCTGTGACACTTCTCTTATCTCAGAACTCGAAAGAGATTTCTTGTTGGTGCACTCCTTGCACTCGCTCGATGCCCCCCTGGCAGAGCTTCCACAAAATCTTCAATGACTCTATTTTCCTTCCAAAGAACTTCAGACGTTTTGTCTTCTTTGAACTCGAAATAGAGTTCGTTATGTGCACACTTGCACCAACTCGATTCCCTCCTGGCATAGTTCTCTAGAATCCTCAGTGACTCTGTGCCTTTTCTTAATGCCCTCCTAGCAGAGCCTTTACAGAATTCTCACCAATTCTACTTCTCCTCTTTATGCTCTCCTCTACATAGTTCTTCCTTCAAGGTGTTCAACAACATTGAGGCTTCCTCCTTGAGTCAATGACTTTCTCTGGTGCGCCCTCTTGGCACGTCTTTGTCTAGAATTCCATAGAATTTAGAAGTGAACTCCTTGCACTAGCTTACAGAACCCGCAGTGTTCTATCATGCAACCTCTTGCATGAAGACACAAAGAACCAGACCTGGAATCAAAGAACTCTGGATAGATAGTGAAAGTTATCTATCCCTACAAATGCACATCTAACATACATCTACAACATATCATCAACACATAAATACATTCATCAACAAACATAGAATGACAGGTAGGAAAAACTGCTCTGGTTGTATTAATATGAAATGCTTCTTTACAATGTGAGCTCGGACTGCAATAGAGTCACAACTTCCTCTCTTCTCCCTATTCTCTCTTTTATTCTTCCTCTGAACTTTCTATAGACTTCAGACTCTATTGACTAATCCTTCAGATACAAAGGATCTTTTTACAAAAGGGGGATCCTCGAGCTCTTCCCTCCATCCTCACCAACTCTCATTAATTTCAATGAATCACATTGAATGGGCCATCTAATCCGAATTGGATCTAGATCCCCATCAACATGTCATCCATTAAATGTGACACTAACTACAACATGCTCAAAGGCATGGATTGGCTCTACGGCCTTACAAACATTTAATACATTTCCAAAATTTAAAAAATGAGAGGGATGAGCCTCTCTCCATCCATTGAATGCATGCTTGATGTGTTGGCTGGCTCGCGCGTAGTTGGCTTGGAGCGATGCTCCTGAATCAGAAAACTGGTGAACTTTACATTACGAATGCTTGTTTTGTATTTCTTCTTGTAGGTTCTAAAGGAAGGCATGCAAAAAACCATTGCCAATAAAGTTAAGGGAGTGCCATTTCGATTGACAAATGATCTTGATTTTAGGAGGATTGATATACTTCACTTATTATATTATTGATATTTAGTGAAGGAACTTTTTTTTGTCTATCTTCCGTGGATATGATACTAGCAAGTTGATGAAATATGATCCAAACTGCAAGATACCAGATATATAAAATATGCAGAACAGAAACGAAATGCTAGAAATGACAGAATAACAGTAAAATATCCAACATAATCTTCACAATACACAGAAATGATATACGAAATAGCAACAGAAATAGCACTTGAACAGA